>VDFB02367652.1:0-26597 GCA_007258455.2 Sequoia sempervirens
CACTACAAAATTATACATCTGAGAAGAAGAATGAATACATTGGGAGTGCATGGAACAAAAATATAACTAGAGTCTAGAAGAAGTGGATGTAAAAATACCTTAGGAAAAAGTATGAACACCCAAGAAGATGAAACCAATTGAAGCCCATAGGTGGAGTATGTAAACATTATGTTAGATCCAAAATTAGAAACCTACAAAATCCAAAATCTAGCCAAGATAGAGGAAAACTAGAAGAAAACCATGTGAGAATGGTAGCATGTTAGATAGGATCCCCTCAACAAATCCAAAACCAAACATAGAAACTAGCTACGAGGATACAAAAAAACCGAGATGAAGCAATGGTAGGAAAGACTTATATTTATCTGAGTTTCAACATTTTTTGCATTAATCATTTTGATAGGCTAAAAAATGATTTTTAATTTTCAAACATATTAAGGTTGATAGCCTTTTTAAATTGCTCAATAAATCAATATTTAAATAGATGTTCAAATGGTAGGAAAGACTTATATTTATAAGAGTTTCAATAATTTTTGCATTAATTATTTTGATAAGCTAAAAAATGATTTTGAATTTTCAAACATATTAAGGTTGATAATAAAATATTAATTTTGGGAAAAAATAGGGCAATCAAGGAAAAGGCTTCCCTAGGTTGGACCAATTTTTAAGTTTAGGTGCTCATCAAATAAATAATTAATTTAATTTCCCTAAATTAATTTAATTCATTGAAGTTGATAATTAAATAGATGACTAATGAAGCATAATTGGGCTCAAGCACTTTTGGGGGAGCCAAACATAGTGTGAAATTATCAAGGGCGATAATTTATAATGCTAAAATAACTAACACATATATCTTAAAACACTTCTATAAAGGTGTAAGTAGAATATATATCTAGACAAGGGAATTGTACAAGTGCAAATGGCATATGTATAAATAGGGGTCCTAGATAGGGAAAATTGCATCAATGTCTAAATAAAGTAACTGGATCTTAAATCCTAAACCATAAACAATAAAGCCTAAACTATAAATATTAAACCCTAAACGTTAATCCCTAAACCTTAATTACTAAATCCTAAATCCCAAATCTTGAACCCTTAAATTAAAACTCTCAAGCCTCAAATTAAAAACCTAAAGATCACAATCCTTAAACCCTACACCCTAAACCCTTAGATCCATAAAATTAAAACCCTATAACTTCCACTCTTAACCCTAAACCCTAAGTCTTAAAAGCTTAAATTAAAACCCTAAACCCAAAACCCTAAACATTAAATCCCATAACCTTAACCCTAAAGTTTGAACCTAAACATTGAACCCTTAATATTGAGCCTTAAAAACTAAACCCTCAATCCTAAACCATAAACACTCAATCATAAAGACAACACCCTCAACCATAAACCATAAAACCTAAACGATAAACACTAAACCTTAAACCATCAATCTTAAATCCTAACATGTAAATAAATAACTATAAACCCTAAACCCTAGTTTGTAGACCCTCAATGCTAGACCATATATACTAAATTGTTAAGTTAAAGCCCTAAATGTAAAAATTTCTAGAAAAGGAACAATGGGAACTCTATCAATTTATATTATAAGAACATCTTTCCCTTACTTTTATTTGTAATTGAATAGGTCCCTGATGTTGGTTATGTATCTTTTGAAGTGTTTGAGGAATAAATTAGATAACTATAAGAAGTTATGGATGCAACCTTCTTCAAGGTGATACTACCAATGAAGGTTTTGTGTCTTTAATGATCTTGTGAAGAGATTGGTGATGATGACATAAAATTTGAGAAACACCCTCATAGTTGTAGGATAGTCCATGATATGTAATTAGAATCATTTATACCATCAAAATTTGTAAGCCTATATTGGGTATTTGGAAAGAATATCCTTTTGTGGCATGAGAGGCTCAAGGAATATGAATATATTTTAAACTCTTGAGCATATATATTATTCTCGATAACTATAAGTGGTGATGCCATGCTAAAAATTATAGCTTAGTTAGAGGACCATTTAGAGAGTAGGCATGGTAATGAGGCATCTAATCAGTCATCCCCATCTTAGACTTGAGCCTTTTAGCATGAGAAACATTCATCATATGATATTGCTAATATTGATGCAAAAATGGTGTTAATTTGAAAATTTAAGCAACTAATGCTTGTTTTAGATGTATGATGTTTAGATTGTAACTTTTTCTGGTATTGTAGTAGCACTATCATGTATGCAATATGTTTAGGATATTGAACACATTGAGTAGAGAATATTATGATTGTCCATATATTATAGGTTAGAAAAATGAATTATTATTAGGTGAAGAGTTCTTGTCCTTATAGTTATTATTGATGATTATAAATGCTTGATGATAATATAGTATATTTCAATCTAGTCTTAAGTAATTAATATTGAAGGCTAATTTTGATTGGTTTTATTAGGTTAATTTCATTCATACCTCATACTAAAATGTGTATTAAGGCTTTAAATTCAAGAATTATAGAGGGATAATGAAGAATGATAATGGTGTATCCTTACATGATATTAAATCAATAGGAATACTAATAATATTTAAGGATCAACATAGTGAGACTTTAGTCTATGTAGGATCTATTGATTTATCCTTTTATATAACATTAGAATTATGAGAGTAGCTACAAATAATGATTGTATTTTTTATAGGATTCACATCTAGAGGGTTGGAAATTTTATTTTTTCTCTCAATGGAATCATATGACTAATGAAGGGGAGATGATTTTGATTGGTTTGGTTAGTTTCTTCTACTCCATGGACAAGAGATGAGTCTAAAAATATGCTAAGTGACATGCTTGAAAACTAGAGGAGAGAAACAATCATTAATAAATGAAAATAGATGGAATTGGGACACAAAGGTTACCAACTATATGGGTGAAAAAATCATATGGGAATCAATTGTCCAAATTTAGAAGCTAAAATAGGTTCCTCTACCAAATGGATAATGGGTATGATGCAAGTCTCTAGATAGAGGAAATAAAAGGAAGACATGGGAAATAAAAGGATCTACCAATGATAGAGATTTCTAGTATGGATGGGATAAGCCTATTCTCTTTTCATAAATCAAGTCCAATAAACTTCAAATTTTCATTAAATTCATCTTGTATATTGTATTGGCTATATAATTAGACTAATGAACCTAAGTTACATAGAAAGACAAATGGATAAAATCCTAGTATGTTAATCTTGTATAAAATAACTAAAATAGATATAATGGATAAAATTAACTAATGCAAAATAGAAGCACCATATTCTACAAAAATGTTAGAAGATTGGAGAAAGTTAGATAAATCTAGGATTTGTAAAATTGTTAAGTTATAAAAAAGGAGCATTGTAATTAGCATAGATATCTTTCAAATGATCTAGAAAGGTGTAAATAGAATGTATATCTAGACATGGTTATTGGATAAGTGAATATGGAATATATATGGGTCTTATATAGGTAAAAATGGAATTTATTGATAGATAATGGAACTAGATATATAGAAAGAGATAGAGGGAGAGGGGGAGAGAGAGGGGGAGGAGAAAGATAAAGTGAGTAATAGATAGAGATAGAGAGCAAGAGTTAGAGAGATAAAGAGGGAAAGTGAGTGAGAAAGAGAAATAAAGAGTGAGATAGAGATGAACATAAATATATGGTTAAAGCGATAGAATGAGATATAAGAGAGGGTGTATGAAATGGGAGGGAGAGATGATAGAGAGATAGAGTGGTTTGGAGGGGGAGAAAGGAGGAGGTTAAGAGATAAATATAAAAGGAGGATAAAGAGAAAGAGAGTGAGAGAGTATAGAAGGGGAGAGAGAGAGAGAGAGAGAGAGAGAGAGAGAGAGAGAGAGAGAGAGAGAGAGAGAGAGAGAGAGAGTAAAAGATATAAAGAAATGGAGAGGGACCAATAGAGAGATAGAGAGGGAGAGGGAAATATATAGATATAGTTAGATAGATATGTATATAAAAAGTAGAGGGAGAGAGAGAGATAGATTAATAGAGTGTTAGAGTTAGATAGAGAGAAGGAGATATAGAAAGATGTAGAGGGAAATAATGAAAGGAATATGGAGAAATATATAGAAAGAATGAGGGGAAAGAGGTATAGAGAGGTATAAAGGGGGTATATATATATATAGGGGGAAGAGTGATAGAGATAAGGAGAGGTATAGAGATAAAGATAGGAGTAGAGAGATAAAGAGAGAGGGAGGATATAAAAATAAAGAGATAGAGGGAAAGGGAAAGGGAGATAGAGGGGAAAAGGTAGAAGAATAGAAATGTAAAAAAATGGTGAGAGATAAAGAGATAGAGGGGGGAGATACATAGATAGGTAGATGTATAATGATAAAGGAGAGATAAATAAATATACAAAAAATGTGAGAGTTAGAAAGAGATATGAGAGGTAGAGGGGGAGGGAGGGAGAGAAATAGATATATAAGAATGATGAGGTGGAGGGGTAGGGAGAGAAATGGTGGATGGAGAGAGATAAAGAGAGGGAGGATAGAGATATTGAGAAAGATAGGGAAAGTAGAGGAGAGAGAGAGAGACATAAAGAGATAGTGAGAGAGAGAGAGATATAAAAGGTTAGAGGGAGAGGGGGAAATAGACAATGAGAGGGAGAGATAGATAGGGAGAGGGAGAGAAAGAGAAAAAGGGTAGAGGAATGTCATGTTTCATATTTCATGTTGCTTCTCTTTATTTTAGAAAATTGCATTTTTAATGTTTCATAAAACATGCTCACATTTTCTAGAGCAAAAAAATGAGTTTTTTTTGTGGAGAAAAAAACATGGCTAGGTCTTTTTGTTCCATAAAATGAAAGAAATTTTTTATTTCAAAAGAATGATCCTTCCTTTTTTCTTTGGAATAGGTTTGGAAAACAAGCCTATAGGCTTAGACTATTTATTTTCCTACATTTCATTTTTTTTTTACCTTCAATGAAATTTCACAACTTGCACAATACCAAGTTTACACATTGTATAATGATATTTAATAAAATTACCACAAAAATTTGGCATATCTATTTTTAATTTAATTTAATAATGTTTCTAAATTCCCCTTATACATATGTGTTTATTTTTTTTATAACTTTTGATTTACTTATGAAAATTTGAAAAAAAAAGGGATTCTTCCACTATTCATTCTTTACATGTTGACTTTTTAAATATTTTAGTGTAAATTATATGGCATGCATGCTTAGTGATTTGGTTTATAGATATATAAATATATATATATATATATATATATATATATATATATATATATATATATATATATATTCTTTAAAAAAAGGAGGTGTAAACAATATAATGTTGTGACATAATAGCTATTTCATCTTCTTTATATAAGTATTTTTTTAAAAATATTAATACTTTAGAAGGTAGATTTAGATTACTATAATTATTTTTATATTTGTATCTTCAAATTTTTAGTACATGAATCTCAAATTATTCATCCAAGTTCATGTTTAGCTAATTTCAAAATAAATGGCCTCTTTTGACCCCCTTTTATATATCATTTCCATGCGCATACCCTTAATTGCAAGATCACTTGAATTGAAACATAATTTGGCACTAGAGTAAGAAGTAATATTATGGGCATTACCAACCTTTTGTAGTTAGTAGGTGTTTAGTGATCTATCTTAAAGTTTAGTATGAATATATTTGAATAACCACATAAGAAGAAGGTGCAAACAATCTAATGTTGTTACATAATAGCTAACTCTATCTTGGAAGGACCAATAGTAAATTTCATTGCACAAAACTTTTTATTTATCTTATGAACCCCATATTCTTGTACCCAACCTAGATGATGAAGGTTTCACAATCTACTAAGAAGGGGGGTGAATCAGTGACCTAATAAATTCAGAAAATCTTAGCTTAAACTCAAAAATCAGATCATGCAACTTGAATCTTCAATACTAATAATCAAGCATTGAGCACACAATCATGCAATTGAATACCAGATACACATGAAAACCAAAGATGGAAAAAACCACTACAAGAATAGTTACTTGGATCTATTGTCCAAATCCGACCTCAAAAAGAAAAAATACACAAGTGAATTTACAAATATGAAGTAGGCACCAACCTACCAAAGACACCAATCCCCTATTAAATTTATAGGCACCAACCTACTGGAGACACCAATTCCTAAAGAAATGAACTAAGTAGCAGTCCAACAAGTAGAACACAAGTGCTACCTGAATACACAAATAGATCTTGTAGATTTTGAACATAGAAAAACACACCTCATACACATGACAAAGTTACCTCAAACACTCTTACACACCTCTGATGATTTTTTGATTTTAGGGTATGTGCAGGATCATGATGGGTCAAAAAGTGGCAATATGATGGGTATGTGTAGGGTATGTGGCTGATGACGTTTTTTTACCCAAAATTGATGAAATGAAAAAGGTTTTTAAAAATGATTCTCATCTTTCCACCAATATAAATTATTCTTTACTTTGAATTTAATAAATAATTATTATTCATTTTCTATTTGAATTATGACTTTAAAGTCCTAATTGATAGGTTGATTGAAAAAAATCTATAGCTTTCAAATGTTATCAAATTTTTTGAATCTGAAACATGCATCACATTCTATGCTTCACATACTATAGGATTTAAAAAAAAAAATATGAAGTTTTGACCAAGGTGGTCAGACATATGAGTTTTTATATTTTTTAAAAGTTGTAATAAAAAAATCATAATTAATTATTTACTTAGAATTTTTTTAAGAAAAATATGCATCACATTGGAACATGAGTCCTCTACTTACATCTAAAATCATATAAAAAAATATTATCATTTATTGTGGTTAGGGTGGTCAAAAAAACACCTACTTATTTTTTCCCTGAAATTTAAGTACTATTGCATTGAAATTTTAAATTTTCACTGAATAGATTTTTTTTTTAAATAAACAAAGTATTTTAGAAACTACATTCAATTTGATACAAATTCTATTCTTGCATATTTTTGAAATAATATAGATAACTTATTCAAATTTTTACGTCAAGTTGCCTAACTCTGATTTTTCTAAACTTTTCACCACTTAAGGCCCTATTTTTTCCATGATGATCCTACACATACCCTTTAACACACAACCTTGAATGCAACCCTCTAACTTCACATGATATTCTCCTTGTATAAACGCCACCTTCTCTTTAATTTACACTTCATGAAAAATTATTCTTCACAATTTGAATCCATACAACAGAGGACTATATATATGACATTAGATTAACACTCTTCTATGCCAGTTATGGATCCAAAAATAGCTAGAAAAACATAAGGTGGACCTAAATTCAAATTACATGAAACATGTAATAGGTCAGTCCAAATCATTTTTTTTTCCACTGAAAGAATATGATGTTGTGTGCTACAAGAGGAACCTTAATCGGGTCATATCTTGACACCACACACAATATTTGAATTTTTATTGATACTAGCTATTACTACACAAGCCTCAAACACAAAAATATTGACAAATAGTCACAAAGAAGCTTCTGTCAATTCAATATTTTGCATGTTGAACATATCCTCCAAAAACTCAAGAATAAGATATAACAAATTGTGCAAACATACTCTCCTCTCAAACCATAGAACCAAACTCCATTTTTGAAGGAAATGTTGACCATAATTGTATTGCTAGAGAAATATCTATGTTCTAAGAACTGAGCTAAAATGTTTTGGTAAAAAAATTTGGTTTACCTTTATCAATCGTCTTACTGCATCAATGATAACCTTTGACATCAATGACAATGTTTTTCAACAATCTCTCCCTTTGTTATTGATGGAAAACAACAAAATGTTGGGAAACCCATAAAACTAGTCGGTCACACACCAAAAAATTTCTCACCCTTAGATTGATTTCTCCCCCTTCAAATATATATAATTTTGAGTTCACTTTCTCCCCTTTTGACATCAATGGTAAATTTCAACACCCCCCCTAAGTCCATGCTTCACTTCTTCTAAAAACATTACACAAGACCACCAAGCCTTCTTGTGCTCAAGAGACCAAGCTCCCCCTCAAACTATACTTCCTCTTGATTCAAGTGGAGGGAGAAATAACTCCCAAGTTCTACTAGAGAAAATCAAGTCTCCCTAGGAAGCTGTTTTGTGAATACATTGGCTACTTGCTCCTTAGTCTCACCAAACTCCAACTTCATCTCCTTTTATGTAACCTTCTCTCTCAAAAATAATCCTTGATTGCAATGTGATTTATCCTTGAGTGCATTACTAGATTCTTTGAAATGTTTATGGAACTATTATTATCACAAAGAATGGAAATGGGTTCATCAAAATGAATGTTCATCTCCTCAAGGTTCTATTTCATCCATAATATACTTGAGTGTAGCATGAGGCTATAACAATGTATTCTTCCTCTACTATAGGAAATGAAACTCAGTCATGTTTCTTGCTCAAATATGACACATAACTATCACCTAGAAAGAAAACTCGACCACCTGTACTCTTTTGATCGTCTAAGCTTCCTATCAGATTTACAATATCTGTGTATGCAATCAAAGTGATTTTTTTTAATTTTTGGATACGATAGTCCAAAATATATTGTAGATTTTAGATATCTAAATATCCTCTTTACTACTTTCACATGAGTTTCCTTAGGTTTTTCCTAAAATATAGCTAACATTCCAACTTCTTGCATTATATCTAGTCTAGATGTTGTCACATACAAAAAAACTAACAACCATAGATCTAGACAAGGTTTGGTCTATCATAGTAGATTCATCATCTTTACTCAACTTTCATGCTACAACCATAGGTGTACCAACCAATTTGCAGTCTTCCACTATGAACTTACTTAGCATCTCCTTTATGTACTTGTTTTAGGAAATGAATATGCCTTTTCCTTATTGTGCAATCTACAACCCAAGAAAGAAATATAATCCACCTAGCATTGAAATTTCAATCTCACTCGACATTTCCTTCTAAAACACCTTACACATGTCATCACTACTACAACCAAAAATGATATCATCTACATACACCACAACTATCAATAATTGACCACCTTTTATTTTTATGTATGGATTACTCTCTACATTTCCTCTCTAGAACACTTACTAATGTAAGTATCCATCCAACCTTGACTACCAAGATTTGGGAGCTTGTTTGAGTCCATACATATCCTTCTTCAATATGCACACATAATTAGGATTGTTAGAACACTAAAACCCTTTTGATTGTTAAATGTAGAACTAGATTCTTCTAGCAATCCATTCAAAAATGCTCACTCAACATTTATTTGGTATACATTGAAATTCTTGAATTTTAAAAGAGCTAAAAACATCCTAATAGCTTTCATTATTACTATAAGAGAAAATGAATCTTCAAAGTCTATGCCTTCAACCTAACCATATCCCTTACACACAAGTATAGCCTTGTTCTAGATCACTTCACCTTCTTCATTTAACTTGTTTATGAAAACCCACTTGGTTCTAATCACATTCTTGCCTTTAGGTATTGGGACTCGTTCCCAAGTTTCTTTGTTCTTGATTTGGTTTAATTATTCCTCCATGGATTATATCCAACCTTTCTCTTTGTTTTCGTCTTTATAATACTTAGGCTTTTTCTTTGATAGGATAGTAAAATATACTTGCTCATTTTCCTTCTCAAGTTTCCTCCAGTTTTGAACCCCATTCTCTTTATCTCCTATAATCTAGTCTCTAGAGTGATTCTTCTAAACATATTTTGTTGGAGTTTTTGTAACAGCTTTTGAATCTTTATCATAGCTATGGATTGGCTCTTCATCATATTCTACTCATGGAGTACTAGTAGACTAAATTGTTTCATCAACTCTCACATTTTCACTTTGTAAAATCCTCTTCAATGTTTTTTTGTATCACGTATATGCTTTGATTTTCAAATAATATCTAGAAGAAAAATACCTTCATCAAATCTAGAATCGACTTACCCAAAAAAATTTCATCCCTTTTGATCTAGTATTTTTTTCCAAATATCCTAAGATCTCTAATAGATGCCAGTATTCTTATCCATAACTTATATGGTGTATTATGTGTCTTGCATCTAATCTTAAATTCCTTCCAGATATATACCATATTTTGAACCACTTCTCTTTAGTACATATTTTTTAGATTTTCTTGACACAACATTTTTCTTTCCACCTCCTATATAGTCTGATCCTTCCTTTCTACAATTCCATTTTTCTATGAAGTCTTACGAGCAAAAAATTGCCTCCAAATCCCATGATTTTCATCGAATTTATCATGCCTATCAAAATTGAATTTTCTACCTCAATCTAATCTCAAAACCTTGATTTTCCTTCAAATTTCATTCTTTACTAATGCCTTGAATTCCTTAAACTTCTCAAATACATCTAACTTCTCTTTTAGAAAAGTAATCCAAGTCATTTTAGTGTAATCATCAATGGGCATTAGGAAATACCTATCTCCTTGAAGACTTTTATTCCTCATAGGTCCACATAGATCTCTATAGACCAAATCCAATGGTTTTGATGTAGAATAGTCCTTAGCAAGAAATTTGTGTTTATTTTGTTTTCCTTCATGATGTGGTTTGCAGCTGGTTGATTAAGGCTTCTTAATCTTTTGCATATCTTAGACTACTCCTCACGAGATAATTGTTAAATTTTCATCAAAATTAATGTCACAACCTTATGTGCCAAAGATAACTTTCTTCTCTCTACATATTAAGATATTTTTTTCCATTCAAATAACTTAGATGATATATGTCGCTATTTTTCATGCTTCCTTTTGCAATCAGTTCTTCGGTACTTGAATTCCTAACTTTATAGTTTTAAAAACTAAAGAATAGATTATAACCTTTATCACACATATGAATTAGAAATAAAAAATTATTCTTTAATACTTAAACATACATAATATCATGAGGGGTGATCCCACAATACTAGTTTACAATTTCCTAGAGATCCTGATTTTTGTTGAAATCACATATTTTTAGAAAATATAATGATTTAAGCCTTGAAAATTTCCATTTAAAGGATTCGAATTGAAGAGGGTTTGATCGAACCACCTTAGATCAAACCCCCTTCAATAGAACCTTGCTAGTTTTAAACCATACCTATAACAAAGTCTCCTTTACACCTATCAAATTGTTGATAGAAAACAACTTTTGATTTACCTTTTCAGGGATCAAATGAATTCATTTAATTTTATTTTTGTAAGTATGTAATCCTTATTATAATCTTCCCAAAAAACATAATTTTAAATAAATTTAATTTTAATATTATATTTATTTTTTATTTCTTATGAATGTAGGTTTTTCACCAAAAAATAAAGCTCTCTATTTTGCACATGTGGGAAAATAGCAGATTATCAATAAAAAATCAAAAAATATCAGTACACTAGATATTGAAGTCCTTGATCTAAAAAAAAAATTTGAATTTTGATACATAGAAAAAAAGTTATGTTGTATACAGTCTTCCTATGTCTGAATTGTAATTGGTTTGACTTTGAAACATGATTAAGGAAAAATAATTCAATAAAACACTATGAAACCAAATGAAAGTGCTAGATATCATAGTTACAAATATAAATTCAAAAAACAAAAGAATTTTATCCTTCATGGAAAAAAAATTATGTTGTATACAGTGAGCATCATTCCTTAAAAATGGTGTTTACTAAAAAACTTAGTTTTCAAAGGAAATGGAAAAAGAAGTGCAATATGATTCCAAATATATATATATATATATATATATTTATAATCTACAAAAAAAATGTCACAAATCACTAGTTTACATCATCGTCAAGGGTATGTGCAGGATCATCATGGAAAAACAAAGCCCTTAAATGGCAAAAAATTCAAAAATTTCAGAGTTAGGCAACTTGATGTAAAAATTTGAATAAGTTATCCATATTATTTTAAAAATATGTAATAATAGAATTTGTAGAAAACTAAATGTCATTTCTAAACTACTAGGTTTATTTTTTTTTTTAAAGTTATTTGGTAAAAATTTGAAATTTCAATGCAATAGTACTTAAATTTCAGGGAAAAAATAAGTAGATGTTTATCTGACCACCCTAACCACAATAAAATGATAATATTCTTTTATAATATTTTAAATATAAGTAGAAGACTCATGTCTTGATGTGATGCATTTTTTTTATATTTTTTTTCCAAGTAAATAATTAATTATGATTTTTTTATTACAACTTTTAAAAATATAAAAAACTTGTATGTCTAGCCACCTTAACTTCGTGAAAAATTCATGAAAGTCAATTTTTATCTTTTTAATCCTACAGTATGCGAAGCATAGAATGTGACGCATGTTTTGGATTCAAAAAATGTGATACCGTTTGAAAGCTATAGATGTTTTTCAATTAGTCTATCAATCAGGACTTTAGTCATAATTTGAATAGAAAATGAATAATAATTACAAGTTATTAAATTCAAAGTGAAGCATAATTTATATTGGTGGAAAGATGAGAATCCCTTTTAAAAACCCTTTTCATTTCATCAATTTTGGGTTAAAAGAAAGTCATCAGCCACATACCCATCATATTGCCACTTTTTGGCCCATCATGATCCTGCACATACCCTCAAATTCCTTATAGTTTAGCCATTATAGGTGCCCAAAAGTGAAGATTTAGTTAAAAAAAATAGTTCAATGTCTAGTTTGGCCAAAAATTGTAAACCAATGTTGTGGGATCACCCTGAGTTTTTGTTCTACCACTATCAAGACTCAAAGTACCCTTACCACACATTATAGCAATTGAATTATTTCTAAAAGTTAAATAACCTCATTCAAATTACATGAATTTCATGACTTACTCTTATCTCTAATGATGTGGCTTGAGCATCCACTATCTATGATCCACAAATTCTTCTCCTTTTGAGCATGTAGAGAAGTTTGCGAAATCATTTATTTCCCTGCCATTTTCTCATTTAGAACCTTCTTCTAGACATTATCTCATTCATGACTTCTAGATTCTTATCCTATTATTCCTATTTCTAATAGATGAGAACATGCAAAATTACTTCAGCAATTCGTAGCAATATATCCAAAATTATTGCATCTAAAGAAAATGATATTTAAATTGAATAGAGGTGAAAATGCATTATTATTGAAAAAGTGGTTTCTTCTTATCATAGATTTTCTACAGTTCATAACCTTATGACCAAAATAATTACAATTGAAAAAATAACTAGAAAAGAATAATTGAACCTTGTGTTGTATGCTTGTCTTCTGAATCTTCTACTTATTCTAAACTTGAATAAATCCATCATTATGTGTCTTGCTTTAATCACTTGTAATAGCTCTTTCAAACTTTGTACTTCTAGAACTAGTCACTTCTAGACTTGCTTTAGTAGGCTTCACTAACTGTTCTATCACCTTATTATTTTCATCGTTAAAACAAGTTACAGTTTTAACATTCAAATATCGTTGACATCCCAATATATAATCTATGGTATTAGTACTTTTTATAAACTTCATTTGCAACTTATGATTCACCTTCTTAAGCTCTTTTCTAATTGATACAAATTCCACCTCACACTTCTCACAATACTTGTCCCTTGACTACAATGTTCTGATTAAAACCTCTTCAAACCTTTTGTATTCTTTCACATGGGTATTTAGATCAATAATCATTTTTTCTACTCTCTAAGTCTAGAGATACATTTTCTTTAGCATCTTAATCTCTTTTCTAGCACACATAAATTCTTCCAAAATATCTACATCATCTTCATTGTTTCCAAAATTCATTTTTGTATCTTCTTCATTATTTTGAAAATCCATGAACACAATTTTTTATTTTTCATCTCCAAATGTATCTTCATCTTATTCATTAGTAGAGTAGCCTTTCTCATTAGTGTAAAAGCTCTTTTGTTTCCAGTGAACTTTTTTCTTTCTTTGAAATGATGTATTTCCATACTTTTTCTCAACATTGTTAGAGTCCTTATGGAACATTTGGCCATAAAATGTCATATTTCACTACAATTAAAACACTTAAAAGGAAACTTTCCTTTATACTTATCAAAACCTCTTTGTAGCTTTCTAACAAAATCGACTTCCTCTAGATTTGATCCAATATTAGAATGCACGGATCAACATGCTTCTTAGATACCCTGAATGTTGCCTCTTTCCTTAAATAATCCTCACATTCAAATCTTATTTCAAAAGAAGATAGAATTCCATATAGTTCGGTCCATTCCATTCCATTCCATCATTCAAATTTTCATCTTTGAATTTTTATCACCTTCATAGATGATATACGAATTTTCAATGTTTCCTTAGTCTTTTAAACTACATCACTTTCACAAATTTAGAGTTTGTCAATCCACATAAAATAACATTCCGTGCCTTAGCATCAGTTTTACAAGCCTTCTTTTTGGCCTAATACCTAGGAGGGTTTTCAAGAATCTCATATCCCTCTAAAATTTACATCCATATATCAAGTCCTAGAGTCATCAACTAGGACTCCATCCTAGGGTATGTGCGGGATCATGATGGGCCAAAAAGTGGTGATATGATGGGTATGTGTATGGTATGTGGCTGAAAAATTTTTCTTACCCAAAATTGATGAAATGAAAAGGGTTTTTGATGGAGATTCTTAGATTTCCACCAATATAAATTATGCTTTACTTTGAATTTAATAAATAATTATTATTCATTTTCTATTTGAATTATGACTAAAGTCCCCGGACTGATAGGCTGATTGAAACATCTATAGTTTAAACGTATCACATTTTTGAATCCAAAACATGTGTCACATTATATGCTTCGCATACTATAGGATTAAAAAAAAATTGAATTTTATGAATTTTTGACCAAGTTAAGGTGGTTAGACATACGAGTTTTTATATTTTTTAAAATTTGTAATAAAAAAAATCATAATTAATTATTTACTTAGAAAAAAATTACAAAAATTTATGCATCACATCCGCGCATGAGTCCTCTACTTATATCTAAAATATTATAAAAAAATATTATCATTTTATTGGGGTTAGGGTGGTCATACAAACACCTTCTTATTTTTTCCCTGAAATTTAAGTATTACTGCATTGAAATTTCAAATATTTACCAAATAGATATTTTTTTTAATAAACCTAGTAGTTTAGAAATTGCATTCAATTTACTATAGATTCTATTCTTACATATTTTTGAAATAATATGTAGATAACTTATTCAAATTTTTACGTCAAGTTTCCTAACTTTGATTTTTCTGATTTTTTCACAACTTACGCACCTATTTTTTCCATGATGATCTTGCACATACCCCCTAACATTTCATAATTCAACATTCGATCAATCAAATAGTGGTGCTTTAATTTGAGAGAAACATTCTTGAGTAGTTGAGTGTAACATCTTAGCAAAACCTTAAAATTTTAGGCTTCTTTAAAGGAACATTTCTCTGATACCAATTGAAGGGAACATAATCTACTGAGAGGCGGGGTGAATTAGTAGATCTAATAAATTCAAAAACTTTTAGCTTCAACTCAAAAATTATATCATGCAACTTGAATCTTCACTACGACTAATAAGGATTTGTTCACAAAATCACACAATTGAATTCCAAATATATGTTGAAACCCAAGATGGTAAAACCCATGGTGAGAATAGCTACTTGGATCTACTATCAAAATTCATCCTCATAAAGAAAAAATATGCAAGTGAATCTTACAATATGAAGTAGGCACCAACCTATCAGAGACACCAATACCCTATTTTGTTTGTAGGCACCAACCTACTAGAGACACCAATAACCAAAATAATGAATTGAGAACTAACTAAACATGTATAACATTAGTCCTACTTGAATACACAAATAGAGCTTGCAAATCTGCAATGTAGTAGAAAACACCTCATACATGTTACAGAGTTGTCTTAGACACTCTTACAAACATTTTATTGTATTTTGATTTTATCACACAACCTAGAATAAAACCATCTAGGTTCATAAGATATTATCCTTGTATAATCATCACCTTGTCTTCAATTTATTTTTTGTGGAAAATTATTCTTCATATTATTCATCTATGAAATAGAGGAATATATACATGGCATTACATTAGCACTCTTCTATTTTGACCAAGGATTCATGAATAGCCAGGACAACATAAGGCATACCTAAATTGAAATTACATTAAATATGTAGCAAGTTATCTAAAATCAAATTTTATTGCCACCAAAAGAACATGATGTCATGCACTAGCACATGAAACTTAACGAGGTCCTATCTTGACACCACATGTAAGATTCGAATTCTGCATGCCACTAGTCATTATTGTATAGGACTCAAGCACAAACATGTTGATAGAAAGACACAAAGAACCATATGTCACTTGAATATTTTTTGTATTAAATATATCCACTAGAAACTCAAGGATAAGATATAATATTTGTAGACATACTCTCCTCTAAAACAACACAACTAAACTCCATTTTTGAGAGAAATGTTGACCATAATTTTTATGCTAGTGAAATCTCTCTATTGTGAGAATTGAGCTAAAAAAAATTGATACAAACTTCCAAATTACCTTTATCAATCCTCTTACTACATCAATGACAACCATTTATGTCAATGATAACCTTTGTTCTACAAATGATATTATTGGAGATGATCATATGTGGGGAGTTGAAGAGTGTCGACCAATCTTTCATATGTCCTTGTTCTTCTTCTACAAGGAGTGTTTCTTCATCTTTGTTACTTTGGAGTACCCTAAAATCCTTAGTAAAATGACCATACTATTTGTAGTAGAGGAGGGTGACTTATTTGGAAATCATGATAAAAAACTTGGGTTATTGGAGGTTTTAGAGGTACCTTGTTGCATCCTCCTTTTATACCCTAACTTTATTTATATAACTATTTTGAGATTAAAATCCCCATAGAATGATTCAGCTTCAAAAATACTCAAAACTTTATGAAAGAAACACAACATACTATAAATAAACTTAAAATTAAGTACCTCTTCTACATCTAGAATATAAGAATTAATTTGAAGCTTCCTAAATTTATCAATATACTATTACACAAATTGAACTTGAACTTGTTTGAGTTGCAACTATCAATCTAACATGTTGCAAATATATCTATGATGATAGAATATTTCCTTAAGATCCTCGTGTAGTTCATATCACTTAGTACTTTTCTATCCTCTTGTTGCAAGCATTACTTGATGGATTTTCCTCCAATCTAGAGCTAAAACTAAAACATATAGCTTAGCGATATTTAGCTTTTGGTGATTAGTTAGATCAAATTGTTTCTTGAATTATACCTTGATATTGTAGAGCAAGAGTAATATTTTACCATAAAATCATCCAATTAATTTGGAATGGAAACCCTTATTTCTATTTGCAAGTTACAAGTTAGAGTACCTTGCATATTGACTATAGGACACTATAAAAATGTGTGATCAAATATTGCATGCCACATTGACTATAGAAAGCTATAGTGTTATTAGAGAGTGATTTTGAGGTCATGTTCACAAACTATTTCTTATTCTTGGTAATATTTATTATGAGTCATTAAATATGGAGAAAAATTACATATATTTTTTATCGAGGGTTTCTCAATATAGTTCCTTTTGAAGGGCATAACTTTTGATTCATGCCTCCAACTTTCAAAAAAAATAAAATTTTAAGTTCTCAATGAGATGAACATGTGGAAAGTATATTGTAGGTGTTGTCATTGATGTCAATAGAATGGATATTATTGCAGGTGTTATCTCTAATGGCAATATATTAGTAGTTTTTGGAGGGTTACATGTGATTGCATTAGTATGTTCATAAGAAGGGTTGTGAAATGTTGAGCATGTTATACACATTTGTACCATATCTATTGTTGCTCATGAATAGATGAATGTTGATATAAAGATGTTATTATTTGTTTATATTGAGGACTTGAGTATTATGATTATTATAATTGTATTCCATGTCCCTTGATGTGCAACATTGCATAAGTTATGAAAGAATACATGAAAGTTTGTCATGCAATATGTGGACCAAGAAGATGTACTGAAATGCTCTGGAGAATGATTTTCATTCTTGGAAATTTGAAGGTGTGACCTTGCGGTTTGGAGGTTAGATAGTAGCAAGTGTAAAGAATGTATGATCCTATTTTCATAACATATAAGTTACATCAGATGTTTTTTGAGCTGACTTGAAATAAAAGTTGTGATGTTATAGTCATGAAGGTTATGAGAAATACTCCACATTTCTCTGCAGTTGATGTTAAATGGTTGTGTGGCTTGGAGGATGTGTTAAAACATATATTTTGTATCCTCGTTTCATGTTCTAGATGTTATGGTGTATCACAAGTTGGGTTTTCAATGTTCTATCTCAAGCATGGGGTTTTTGGGTTTGCCAAAGTTGATGGGCTTTGTTACTATTTTCTTGTCCTAGCATAAAGTAGCATGAAGCTATAAAGGAAGTGCACGTGCCTATCTTTAAATATCATATAATTCTTGTAATATTATTTTCATGAAGATATTTGGTCTCTTTGGTACTACTTGTGGTCTATAGTCAATATTTGAAGGGTTAAGTGTTTTCTTGGCCAACTCATTATATTGAGTTGTTTGCACCAAATTTTTGTGGTGTGCACCAACATGAGATTGTGTGTAGATGTAAAATAGGTCCTTCTTATCTCATGTATCTAGCCACATTCAAATTCATTTTCTCAAAGATGAATTTGGAGTAGACTCCCTTCCTCATTTGGTCACTGTAATACTCATGGTGGATAATGCCTAATTTTGGCCAGCAAGGAGAAAAAATTCCTGTTTGTAAAAGATATGTAAAATGGAAAGATCAAGCATGCAGATAAAGGGTGTGTGCTTTCTATTATTTTGAGTGATACGTTTTGTGGTCCACATATGTTAAAACAAGCAGGCTTGCCGCAGAACAACGGTAAACGTGCGGCCGAGATCAAGGCCGGAATGCAAATGACAAGAGCCATTCAGCTGCAAGTACGAGCGCGGTTGGAAGGAACGCGGCAACTCCGGTACGAACTTACGTATTACATGCGTTTCAATGCTTTTGAAGAAAGAGCGTCGAAAGCAGTGAGCTGAAGGCAAATAGACTGAAAGTAAACCCCAAAGGAAATGCGGAGCTTCTGGAGGCGTGAGGTGTTTCGTGAAGCAATGCTGGATCACCAAAAACCACTGCTGGACTGTGGCGTTGAGGTTATAGCATCTTTTTAATAGTGTTCTTACTGTCAAGGAGCTGTAAAATCTCTTTATTGAATCATAAACCCAAGTTGTAAATATTGTTTCATTTTTGTGGGAGGTTGGTTTGGACAAAGAGGCTCCAAATAGCTTTTTAACTATGGTTTTTCCCTTGTTGGGTTTTTGACATAAATCTAGTGTTTTGGTTGTGTGCTTTTTCTTTGAATACTTTATCTAGTTAAGGTAGTAATATATTTTTATTATTAAAATTGAAATAGATTAATTTGAGTAATATACTGATTCACCCCACCTATTAATATGTCTATTTTCTAACAATTTATATCAGAGTTTAGTTCCTTGGTGTAGCCTAATAGCTAAAGGTAGATCTTGGTTTATAACACATGGCTTAAAAGAAGTTCTCTTTGAAGGCACTACTATTTGATGGAAATAACTATGCCTTTTAGAGTGTAAGGATGGATGCCTATCTCTCCTCGCTAGGTTACGATGTTTGGAGAGCTACCAAGGTGTATTATATTGAACCTATCCATCCTATCACAAATTCTAATGTAAAGAAGGCTCATGAGAACAATGCTAAATAAATATTCTATCCTAAGTGGGTTACCAAACTTTGAATTTGTTAAGGTGGTACAATACAAGATAGCTAAGGAGATATCAGAGGAACTCAAAAATATCTATGAAGGAAATGAGAGCGTGAAGAAAGGAAAATTTCAATATTACAGGACATTATTTAAGAATCTAAAGATGAAAGAAGAGGAGAACATAGCTAGCTATTTGCTCTAGGTAGATGATGTAGTGAATTGAATTAAAGGTCTTGGTGATGACATAACTAACTCACTGGTTGTGTAGAAAGTTTTGAGAGCTCTCCCTCACTAGTTTGATTGAAAAATCTTCACAATTGAATAAGCCAAAGATTTGACAAATCATATCATAGAAGAGTTGTTTAGATCCCTCTTAGCCGATGAAATGATAAATGAAATCCAAGGTACACATAAGTGGGAAGATATATTCAAATTTGTGAAGAAAGAAGGGACATATGATTCACTTCATAAATTTGAGGAAGAAGAAGAAAAATTTGTGAGAAATTTGAAGAAAGGATCTCAACAATATGAAGGTAAACTACCTTTTAAATGTTTTAATTATGGGGGTTTGGGGCCCTAGCTCGGTTGGCTAAATCTTTCCTATTGTAGGAGGTTGGTCACGAGGTCTAGTTTCCCCCACCTCCGTGGTACCGGAGGGAGTGTCGCACCAGCACCGTCGGTCATGTTAAAAAGTTTACCAGGTGCACTGCACTTTATAGGGGGCTATGCTACCCGATTCCTATAGCCTAAAAAAAATAAAATTAAATAAAAATGTTTTAATTATGGAAGAATCCGTCATTATGCATATCAACGTCATTTTAGAGAAAATGAAAATAACAGATCAAAGGGTTCAAAAGGAACAATTTCAAGAGTAACCTTCTCTCTAAAGAAGAATATTTCTCCTCAACGTGAAGGAGGTCATGACACATTAGAAGATGATGGAGAAGAATCCTTATTCATGACCACTACAATCTTTGAATGTTAAAGAAAGATTATGGATGAAGAAGAAGATGAAGTTGATTTTGAAGGTGAACTTATTTCTTCTCTTGAAGACTTGGAATGTGAAAGAAAACATTTTTCTCAAAAAGGAATTGGAGAAAGAAATATCTGGAATTTAGGGAGTTGATATTAGACAGGTATGTGCAGGATCATGATGAGTCAAAAAGTGGCAATATGATGGGTATATATAGGGTATGTGGTTGATGACTTATTTTTTACCCAAAATTGATGAAACAAAAAGGGTTTTTAAAGGAGATTCTTAGCTTTCCACCAATATAAATTATGCTTTATTTTGAATTTAATAAATAATTATTATTTATTTTCTATTTGAATTACAACTAAAGTATTGATTGATTGGTTGATTGGAAAAAATCTACACATTTCAAATAGTATCACATTTTTTAAATCTGAAACATGTGTCACATTCTATGCTTCACATACTATAGGATTCAAAAAAGAAAAATTGAATTTCATGAAGTTTTGACCATGTTAAGGTGGTTAGACATACAAATTTTATATTTTAAAATTTTGTAATAAAAATTCATAATTAATTATTTTACTTGAAAAAAAAATTACAAAAAAATATGTGATCAAGATCGGTGACATGAGTCCCTCTTACCTATATAAAACCCTAAGTAAAAAATATTTACTTCATTTTATTGTGGTTAGGATCACTTCCCCTGGCCTCCTAGCTTTACACCTTAATACTTATTTTTCTCCCTCAAATTTACTCATTGCATTGCCAGCTCTAAAATTTCACCAAATAGATTTTCTTTAAAAAAAAATAAACCTAGCCGTTTAGAAACTTCATTTAATTTGATACAGATTCTATTCTTACACTTTTTGGAAATAATTAATATAGATAACTTATTCAAATTTTTACATCAAGTTTCCTAACTCTGATTTTTCTAAATGTTTTGCCACTTAAGGGCCTTTTTTTTCCATGATGATCCAGTACATGCCCAGACCTAAAAAAAAATATCTTAATATAATTTGATATTTCATTATTAGGGATGTGAAATCTAAAGAGAAAATTATAGAAAATTGGTAGCAAAAGGATCCAAGATAGAAAATAATTTGTAAAACCTAGAGGATGTTAACGGGAGAAGTTGTCTTCTAGGAAAAAAAATAATGTTGCTTGTGGCACAAGAGGATGCCACACATCAACTTTGATAGCCCTTTGAATATTAGCTCCATGAAATTAGTGAGAGATATGCCAAAATTTGTCAAGCCTACAAGAACCTTGTTTAAGGAATGCAAGATTAGGAAGCAGACAAAGATATGGTTCAAGACCAAGGAGTATTCTTCCACAACACCTTTGGAACATATTCATACTGATTTGTGTGGACCCACTAGAACAAATATTCTTTTGGGTGAAAGGTACTTCATTTTACTCATTGATGATTCATCTATGATGACTTGGGTTACATTCTTAAAATAAAAATAAAAATCTTTTAGTAGGTTTAATATTTTCAATTCAATGGTTGAAAATGAAATGAATGCTAGAATTAAGATTTTAAGGTATGATAGAGGTGTTGTTCACACAAAATATGTTTGAGGAATTTTGTGAACAACATGGGATAAAGAAGCACCTTTTTGCTACTAGAACTCCTTAGCAAAATGGAGTAGTAGAAAGAAAGAATAGAACTATTCAAGAGATGACAAGAATGATGTTGAATGAAGATAAGTTAATTGATATATATTGGAATAAATCAACTAATACTTCTATCTAAATTCTTAAGAGAGGTCATCTAAAGGTGGACAGAACCAAAATTCCTTATGAGATTTGATATGAAAGACCAACAATAGTCAATTATTTCAATTTTTTTGGAAGAATAGGCTTTATCAAAAGAGATGAAGAAGGTTTTGGAAAGTGTGACTCAAGATCTAATGAAGGAATATTTCTCAGGTACTCAATTGGGAGCAAAACTTACAAGTGTTGCAATAAAAGGCTGAGGAAGATTGTTGAAAGTGTGAATGTTAGAGTTAATGGAGAGTCACATAAAAACATACATGAGCCAGATGATCATTGGAATAATGAACATACCTTCTAAGAAAAAGAAGAAAAAGAAGAAGAAGAAGAAGAAGAAGAAATTGTAGAAAATAAAAGAAGAACAAGAGAAAGTCTGCAAGACTCCAGCTATGTACAAAAAGAATCATTTAGAAGATTAAATAATTGGAGACAAGAATGAAGATGTGTTGACTAGAAGAATATTTGGAAGAAAAAATGAATAGGTAAATTTCTCTTTGTTATCAAGAATGGAACCTAATTATTTTTTTGATGTTAGCAAAGTTGAAGGATGGGCTCAAGCAGTGGAGGACAAACTAAATCAAATAGAGAAAAATCAAACATGGGAATTAGTGTTAAAACCTATAGAAAATAATGCAATAGGAAAAAATGGGTGTTCAAAAACAAATTAAATGTAGATGGAGATGTGGCAGCCAGGGAGAAATGAAAAAGCATTTTGCATGCTGGCCAAAGTGGAATAAACCGACTCTGAGAAAACATTTACCCAAAGTGGAAGAAATGAGTTAATAACGTTTCTTGCAATTTTATCCACAAAACTTCAAAGTAAAATTAAATGGATGGAATTATAATTTCTCTTCTTTGAATGGTGATTTCTGTGGAAGCGCAACTCATATATAGAGAATCTTGGTGTGGGCATGCATCATCATGGAAAATAGGCACCTGGTTGGCAAAAACTTTGTGAAAAATCCATAGCTTAGGGCAACTCTTGATGTAAAATTTCTTTGAATAAGTTATCTTATGTCATTCTCAAAAATTTAAAGAATAGAATCTTATAGAAAATCGAACGTAGTTTCTAAACCGGCTAGGTTTTAATTTTAAAAAAAAAAGAAAAAAAGAAAATCTATTTGGTCAAATTTTGAAATTTCAATGCAATAGTATTTAAATTTCAAGGAAAAAATAAGAAGTAGGTGTATGTCTAACCACCCTAACCACAATAAAATGATAATATTTTCTTATAAGATTTTAGATATAGGTAGAGGATTCATGTCTCGAAGTGATACATATTTTTTGTAATTTTTTTCTGAGTAAATGATTAATTATGAATTTTTTATTACAATTTTTTTTAAAAAATAAAAAATAGTATGTCTGACCACCTTAACTTGGTCAAAACTTCATCAAATTCAATTTTTATTTTTTTAATGCTATAGTATTCGAAGAATAGAATGTGACACATATTTCAGATTCAAAAAATGTGATACCATTTGAAAGGTATTGATATTTTTCAATAAACGTATCAATCAGGACTTTAGTCATAATTGAAATAGAAAATAAATTATTATTATTTATTAAATTCAAAATAAAGCATAATTTATATTGGTGGAAAGCTAAGTATCTCCCTTAAAAACCCTTTTTGTTTCATCAATTTTGGGTTAAAAAAAAGTTGTCAGCCACATACCCTATGTATACGCATCATATTGCCACTTTGTGGCCCATCATGATCTTGCACATACCTGTGTATTTCAACTATCATAGGATCTGAAAATGGTTTACAAGACTTAAGAAGGATTTGCATGGTCTAAAACAAGCCCCTAGGGATTTCTTTGCAAGGTTGGACAAGTACTACTCCAACAAAACTTCCAGAAAGGTTGTATGGATAGTTATCTATTTATTAAAATTGAGGATGAAGAAAAACTAATTGTTGTTGTGTATGTTGATGATATAAAATTTGATGGAAATGATGAAATGTTAAGAGGTTTATTGAAGAAATACAGAAGGAATTTGAAATGTCTATGTAGGTGAGTTATCATTATTTCTTGGAGTACAAATTGCATAATCGGATCTAATAGGATTTTTATCTCTCAAGTAAATTATGTCAAGGAAATACTAAAGAATTTTGGAATCGAATATTGCAAACCACTAAGCACTCTAATGTTTGCAAGTTACCATTGGAGTAAGGATGGCATGAGTTACCCACAACTGATCAAATGTTGTATAGGTATATGATTGGGGGCCTATTGTACTTAAGAACTTCAAGGCATGATATTATACATGATGTTTGCTTGGTTACCAGATTTCAAGTCGATCCAAAGGAAACACATGTGTAGGTTGTCAAAATTATATTCAAACATTTGAAGAGCACTCCAAATTATGGATTGTGTTATAAATAGGGTAATGATTTTTCCTTGAATGTATATATTGATGGTGATTGGGCTATGAGTGTTGATGATAGAAGAAGCACCAATGATGGAGTGTTATTTTTGGGAGACAAATTCATCTCTTGGTTTAGCAAGAAGTGGGACTTAGTTTCCTTATCAATAGAAGCTAAGGATATTGTTGTAGCATCCTACTACACCCAACTGTTATGGATGAAGAAAACATTAAAGGACATTAAAATGATGTATAATGAGCCCACTCCAATTTTGTGTGATAATACAAGCACCATCAATATTTCAAATAATCCAATGAAGCATGCTAGAAAAAATCATATATCTAGCAGGTATCAATTGTTAAGGGAGATTGTTATGAATCAAGAAGATTGGAGTATGTGCTCACAAAGGAACAAGTTACAAACATATTTACCAAGGAACTTTCAAAGGATACATTTGAGTACCTTAGATAAAAGTTAGGGGTTGTTGGCCCTCCTTCTAATTATATGCATATTTGGTGCATCTATCTATGGGGAGAAATTGAACACATATCATTATCCCTATATTGATGAGGAACCTCTTAGTGGGTTAGGTAGATAGTGGGAGCTTGTATGTTGCTGCAAGCATAAAGGAAGACCATTTGGAGCCCTTTATCCTTGATGCCAAAGTGGGAGAAAATGCATTTCTAGTTAGTGTTTCCATCAATGCCAAAGGGGTAGATTGTTGCAAGTATGTCAAGTAGGTGTTGCAACTGATGTCAATAGAATGGATATTGTTGTAGGTGTTATCTGTAATGGTAGTATAGTAGTAGCATTTGGAGGTTTGCATGTGATGGAATCAGTATGTTGGTCAGAAGGACCTTGTGAAATATTGAGTGTGCTATACATAGTTGTACCATATCTATTGTTCTCATGAATAATTGAATGTTGATATGAAGAAATTTTCATTTATTCATATTGAGGAAGAGTGTTATAATTGTTATGATTGTATTCCTTGTCCCTTGAGGTGCAACATTAGATATTTTGTGAAAGAATGTATTAAAGTTTGTCACGTATTCTATGTCCTAGGAAGGTGTACTGAAACACTTTGGAAAATGCTCCACATTTCTTCACATTGAAGGTGTGGCCTTGTAGTTTAAAGGTTTGAAAAAAGCAAGTGTAAAGAATGTATAATCTTATTTTTTGAATATAGATGTTACTAAGAATATTTCATGAGCTAGCATAGTGAGGACTATGATGTTACAGTCAAGAAGGTTCTAAGAAATATGATTTGTATTTCTCCACATTTGATGTTATAGTCTTGCACCTTGGAGGATGAGTTAAAACTGTCAATTTGTTTCTTTGTTTCAAGTTTTAGATGTTATGGTGTATCAAAAGTCAAGTTTTCAATGTTCTATATCAAGAATGTTATTTCTAGGTTTTCTAGAGTTGCTTGTATCTTTGACTATTTACTTGTGTCATCATAAAGTAGCTTGAAGTTGTAAAGTAAGTGTCTTTGAATATCATATAATGCATTAATATGACCTAAATGATGTTATCTGGTCTCTTTGGTACCACTTGTGGTCTAGAGAATGTTTTGAGGGTTAATTGTTTGTTGGGTCAACTCAGTATATTGAGTTATTCACGTCAAGTTTTTGTGCTATGTGCTAATATGTTATTGTGTGTAGATGTAAAATAGGTCTTTTTTATCTCCTATCTTGGACTACATTCAATTTCCATTTTAGGTGAATATTTTTGGAGCTATATTTCTTGTGGTTG
>VDFB02367653.1:0-32525 GCA_007258455.2 Sequoia sempervirens
TACATTGTTTTTTTTCTATTTGGTGCACTTTGTCAAATAGTTGGACATCCTAAAATTTGAAGAAGGGTTTCTTGCATTGAGGGACATCATTTCAGTTGCATATCATTATTTGGAAGTTTCTATTCAATATTTAAGGTCAATATATTTTTTATATTGGAGATTTGTCATAATTTGTTATGGGCTTTTCAAGTCATCCTTCACTGATAATGTTGGGAATGGGAAACTATAGACAATGGAAAGATTGCATCATACATCATCTTCAATCACTTTAATTTTTGCCACATTTCTATGGTTTGGTTCCCTGTCCTAATAATTGTATCCAAAAAATTTCTTGGAATTGTTGAAGGTATGATGTTTTAGGGGTTATTGCAATGCATGTTGCTGATGATGTGTTGAAAAATATTGACCATTGTGACTATCCTCATACTCTTTTGACTAATATTTTGGAGCTATATGGAGATCCTAATACTCCATCATTCCCTGATGATCATGATTCATAATGTCATATACCTCTTCATACTTCAGATTAGATACCTCATGATGATATTTTTGTGTAGGAGTTTGATTTTTTGGAATACTTTGAATCTTTTGAAGAGGTTGACAAGGTTTCTTAAGACACTCCTCCATCAGAGATAATTGATAGACCTTCACCTTTAGTGATTCTTTGTCCAGAGTCATTGATTGAAGCTTCCATCATTTATATTCATCAGGACATTCAATTTTCCAAACATGGCATCAGAGGATGGCTTTGTTTCAAGTATTGCAGACTTGGCTACTTCTATAGGTTTGGAGGAAATTCTTGAGGGGATATCTCTCCTCTATGCAAATTCTATTTTGGAGGATTTTCTTGAGTCTCCACATTCCTTTGGTTTAACCTTGATTGGGGATCTCGATCTTGGTAAAACTACATTGGAGGCACTTGATTCCTCTTCAAATATTTCATACATGAGGCTTCCTCCCTCCCATTTCATTATGGAGTTGGAGTTTCTTTAGCATCTACCATTCAATTTTCTTCTTCTTAGCAGGAGACCCATGGTTTGGACATATTTTTTTGCTTTAGACTTCTTTCAGTGGTTCTAAGGACACTTCATTCTAGGGAGGTAATCCACTCTCCATCTATTCCTTCAATCGAAGGATCATTGTATTGCAGTCTTTGGATCTTGTTCAGCATCAGTTTCCGCATAGTCCTAGTTTGTCACCTTTTGGGCATGCACTTGATTTGATTGTGGAATCTTCATCTTCCTTGGGAAAGGAGACATATGAGAAGTTTTCAGAGACACCATCATCATCCATATTCATTTTTCCTTACTTCAATTCCTATCCAAAAAGGGAAGCATCCTTCCATTTCTACTTGGTTTTGTTTCTTCCAAAAGGGAGAAAAGTTGTTTGTTGACATTAGATCATGTTTTGTCTAGATAGTAACTTACCATTTTTGTAGGTGATCACATATTGTGGGGGATCTATATAGTCTCTCTTTCCCTCCTATGAGGAGGCTATTGATTGTATTGTATCTCTGTGATGGATGTTGTACTTGGGGGGTATCATGGAGTCATCCATCCTTCTTCACTTATCTGGATTTCATCTCCTTATTGGAGATGGTTTTTCTTCCCATTTGGTTTTCCCCTTTGCTCCATTTGTGGGATATTAGTTGTATTTCATCTTCATGTTTAAATGGGTACCTAAAATGACCATCATGTAGCTGGGACTCATCATTCCATCATTGCATTTTCATTTCCTCCCTAATTTGCACTTATGTTGGGTGTTGGTGTAATTAATAATTTAAATTACACAAGCATAACTTTAATTAGGCATAATATTTAATTAATTTCTAGGTTTCATTTACAAGGCTATTAGTTATAATGGCACCATCCCCATTCACATGTATTTAGGATAAAATATTCCTTCTAGAAGGATGAGTTGTCTTTTCTAGAAGTCTTATCCTATCTTCACATCACCCTAGGTAGTTAGTTAGGGTTCACATGTTGTCAAATCAAGACACATTTCAGCATCATAATGCATACTAAATTTCACTCTTGCTTATATATACAAGGCATTTGTACATTTGTAAATCATTCTATATCAATCTCATAATAGAATCTCAATTTGCATGCCTAAGTTGCAACACTTTTGTGTGGGTGATTTACTTCTTGGAAAAGATCCTTTGAAGGCTATAGCTTTATAGGATGATTGTGCATCCATAATTTCTACAATAAAAACATGTCTAAACAAAAAAATTGGCAACATTTGTGTTAGATCCACATTAAAATGTGGGCATGACACCAATGTTCGGCATTCTTGTATTTACTACCATTATGAGGCAGTGGTGATTTAAACCTAGGTGGAATGTGGGAATTCTTGTCAATCAAATATGAGTTGTTGAACTACGAAGCCTCTGCCTAATACGTAGGCAAGGCTATCAAAGACGAGCCCCCAAGGACTAGGTCTAGCCCGTAGGTGTTGTTCTCTTATTTTTACTTTGAGATTACTATCGGTATATATTTTATCACTTTACATGCAATTTGAAAAATGTTTCAAGTTATTGATTAGTTAGTTGAACTAATTAGGTCTATCTCGATGATGTGGATTTTTTGTCTTCACTTGAACCCCTATCATTATTGCCACAAAAATTGCTTACTTGACCAAGTTATTATAATTGATTGCTCAAACGTTGTTATGCTCTCATGAAGTATGTGGATAGGAAGCAGCCTTTGTGAATCATGCATATGTTTGTGATCAAAATTTGAAATTTATGCATTGTCCTTAACTATATTTTGGTGTAAAATTTTGGGCATTATATTGTCTAACCTATATCCTATACTAAGATATAATATTCTAACATTCTCCCCCTTGTTACATCAATCTAAACCAAGGATGGAACACCACATAGATTGAACAAAGTAGCCCATCTAGAAATATGATGAAATGCCTCCACTCAATCTCCCCTCATTCAAGATGCATTAGTAGATGCTCTACCATCGAACAATAAATACCTTTGATTCAAAAACTACTCAACTATTCACAAGTACACCTCTCATCTTTTGAATCAAGAAATATTCAAGTATCTACAAAATATCACTTTGTGTGAATTGAGACACACAATGATCTATAGCAACAACACTTATTCTTATGTGAATCACATCATACTCAACTAACCATGTACACACCTCTTGATCTATCATTCGAAACATTATCAACTATCCATTGATGCAAATCACCAATTTTGTGGATCAAGACATTATCAACTTTCTATAAATACAATGAAATTGACAAGCCCCCTTGCTCCAAGAATAGACACAAATGTAGTGGTGCTTCTAAAACAATCTACAATCTCTAAGTGAGAAGCTACCTCAAGATTTCAAAAACTTTCAACCTCTTTTGTCCTCTAGCCTCCTCTCTTGAGTTGTTATCTATATCTACTTGATATCTCATTTGAATCTTAATAAACTGTGTTAGAAGGCTATTGAAGTTGGCATAGCTAGTTCTCTTACCTTACAAATCATATCCTTAATCTATAGGTGATTGATTCCTTTTTGTCCACTACGGAATAAGGTATGTTTCACAGAAGTTGCAAACCCACCACTTGGTTGCAAACCAATTGGTTTAATGTTTTAATGCAGTAGATTGAATTTATATTTGTAGTGATTTTGGAAAGAATCCATGCTTTATACATGTGGGAACCAAATCCACAGAGATATGAGTATATAAAATTACGGAAATCTAGTTTAAGTAGGTTCGACCACCAGGAAATCCTATTATGTAATATATAAATCTACAATCAAAACTTTGACACTATTGTCAATGAAATCATTTTCACTTTGACGAATCCAATTTATTCTCATTCACAAATAGGAAAATTCAAAGCATTTTAGCACATTCTATTCTCCATTTTGGCATTTACATGCTCAACATATTGTCAATTATTATTTCCTAGAATAATAGCCTTTACCATCAAATACAATAGATATTCATGGGTGACACACTTTGACATATAATTTGGAAAGAGAAATTCATGAAATCCTTCAAATTCATTTCACATAGATTGTAGCAACCCTCCATTTTTTGCTCTTTTGATCGAATAGTGCTTTTCTTTGTTGTGCTTTGTTCTACTATTACTTTGACTATGGTACTTGGTTACTATTTGATCGCAAACTGTAAAGCGATGTGAATGTTATATTTTGATGTGATGGTATTTTACTCTGATGTTATCATTATGGCATGCTTTGAATTAGCTTAGCAGATATTTAATTAATGATGTTTTATGCTTTTTAGTATATTATTGATGTTAGACTCGTCAGTTAGTAATTCTGTATTGGTGAAGGGGATGGGATTGTGTGCCCTACGATTCTAAGATTTCCTCTTCACAGTGTGTTTTATTATGTTATATATATGCATGTTTGATATACTCTTTGTTCGTAGGTTGACAAGTACAAGACATCAACTGCACCTGATTTCATAGGTTTGAGCATGTCCATTGGCCAATAGTATTCGATTGGGAGATAGTAGCTAGGTTTTTCATGCTAAGTCATCACCCTAGTCATAGTGTGTCGTCAGGTTTTAGTCGGGTTAAGATTCTTCTTTGTTGTTCATCTCTTCTTGATCTTATTTAATTACAAGTTGGAAAAGGTAAATAAATGGCTTTATGTATTTAAGTTGTTTATTAAATAAATCTAGTTATAATGTTATAAATGTTATTTGATTTATTAATTAATTTAAGTTAATTAATAAAATGATCTAATATTGGGTTAGATTTATTTTATTGATTAATTAAATTAATTGTGTGGAAATGATTTTTTTTTAAAAAGAAAAAATTAATGCTTTTTGAAATAGAAAATTTCTCTTAAAAAAATAAAAATAAATAATAGTCATGTTGAAAAGAAATTTTAGTTTTAAATATTCAAAAAAAGCAAAATATCTCCAAAAATGGATAGAGTAATAACTATAGTGGATGGGATATTTTAGAGTATATTGACCAAATTTGGGGAAAAATAGAGGGATATTTCATTCTTGAAAAATCTCGCTGTGTAGAAAAAAGGAAGGATTTTCTCTTGTTGTGGATGCACTTGGATTGGAAAGAAGATTTGGAAAGATTTTGGCAAAGTGGAAATTGCAACTCAACACCAGATTTCTTCTTCAAGCTTCAAATAGGTTCTTCTTGTTTCTTTTTTAATGTTTTAAAAATCTGGTTTTCAGTTTTGAAAACTTGTTGCAAACATATTTGAAAACCTTGTTGTAATCTTGAAGAAATTTAGATTTTTGTAGAAAAAGCAAAAACTTGCAACAAAATTTTTCAATTTTAACAATAGAAAAATGGAAAGAAAACAAAATGAAATTAGAAAATCTCTATTTGGGAGTTGAAATGTTTCATATCAATTTAGAAATTGAAATCAGGAAACTATGTTTGAAAATTAGTTTTATTGTAAATTTTTTGTAGAAAATTTACACAATTTGATTGTAAAATAATAGAAATATATATATATATATATATATGAATTTTCTTTTATGCTGGTGAAATTTTCTTCTTCTTTTTTTAAATTTCTGTTAGAAAAATTCAGTGCAAACAGGGGAGGTTTCATTTTAAATTTTATATATTATGGCAAATGGGAGGGGGGCAGTTGTGGTTGCCACAGCCCATTCCCCAGTGGAGGGCGTTGTTGTGGCAACGCTCCCCACACTGTGTGTGGGGAAAGCGCTGCCACAGGGAGCACCGCCTCCACAAGGGAGGTTGGGCACAGCCTATGGCTACGTCCCCTCTCCTTTGGGGGTTATGCCCTCATTTAAAAACTTTTGTTTTTTTATTAATATTATATATTTTATCTATAATATTTAATTATTATATATATAATATATATAATATATATAATATATATAAATATATATATATATTTAATATGTTTTTTAATTAATTAATTTAATATATAATATATATATTATATATAAAATATATAATATATATATTATATATAATATTTAATTATTATATATATAATATATATAATATATATAAATATATATATATATATTTAATATATTTTTTTAATTAATTAATTTAATATATTATATATTTTAAGTGATTGGGAATTTTCATTTGAGTTTAAAAAAAAATAATATATATTTAAATATATATATAATTGTATATACATTGAGTATACAATTATATATATGTATGTTTAACATATATTTATATTTAAGTACATCGATCCTAAGTTGGCTACTTTATTATAATGGATTGAAATAAAGTTGATTTTATAATAAATGATCTTATTTAAAATTTGATTTTTATTATTATGGATAATCGAGGAAAATGGAATTAAATTATTAGTTTAAGTCATTTAATATTGTCAATGTAATTTTAATTACTTTTGAGTTTTTGCAAATAATGTTAATTATTTTAATTGTTACATGCAATATGTTATCGCCTTGCTTGGATTTAAGAAATCCTAAAATAGGTTAATAATTTTCCTAATTTGTCTTTTCATTATGAAATCTCCCTCTTTCTTGATGTTGGACAAATAGAGTTATTTGTTATGTAAGTCTTCCAGATGGGGTTTTCATTTAATTTTGTGGGTTGTCGTAATGTGTTAGTGAACCTTTGAATTGCCTTGGGTAGTGCATTTAAATGTATCCAGTTAGATACCGGTTATCACGAACGGGATGTGTTGACTCTGTGTCGTGGATAGGAATTTAATATCCTTAGGTTGCACTTGTATACCCTTGGGTTATGGAGTTATTCCATGTGCTGTCTTAGAGGAGTGGCTTGCAATGAGGGCCGACACACAAAGTGGTGTCAGGGTAACTCAATGTAAGTTAGTTAATCCAGTGATAACATAAATAAACTTATTAGAGGTTAGGCGGTATCAAACACTTAATAAGATTAATTTTGCCTCGCTCATGGACACAAAGGCTTGTATAGACTTGGGATGGAATGAGAAAGCCTGGAATGGCAAGATCGTTATCTCATCTTTACAAGAGATAACTGATTCCACATTGGTTTGCATGAGGGGCCAGGAGTCATTAGAGGTTTCTAGGATATCCCAAGATGGGGGCTGGGACCTAGGAAGAATTATTAGGATATCCCATGTAACATTGTGATGACACTTCTCCTAAGTCAACAGTATGTTTGTATCAATGATGCAATTCATTATTTAACTCTGGAAGCATTGTAACCATTGTGTTAAGTGATGTTGTACTTATGTTTAATTCAGTTGATTTATGTATTAGCCTGTGTCTAGAGGTAGATGGCCTTGCTTAGGAATCATTGTTACTATCTCTTAGCACAGGGGGTGAGCCTTCAGGTATCACATGGTTGGGTGGAACGTGCACCTTAATCTGTTGGGTCTTCTTCTTGTTCGTGTGGACAAGATTTCCAGTTGGAGAGCTTGTGGAATCCAGTTTCATTTCATGCTTCATTATTTTTAGTTGTTATTGTAATTTATTACCCCTCATTTGTTATCGAGGTGGAATATGTAATATGTAATCATGTTTATTGGATTTACCTCATTCGAGGAATGAGATTTGTAATCTTATTGTTAAATTATCGTTATTTGGAAACATGTGGTATCTCTTATGCTTTGATGTAATTTATCATGTATGGAATGTATGAGTTCTTAATTCTTTAAGTAATTAAATGTTATGGTTTCAATTCATGTTTCTTGTTTGGGTTTTAAGGTAATCTCAGTCCCGTAACCTTAGAGGTTGTTGGCAATGGGTAGTGAACTTGCATGTTATTTGTACTTAAACAAAAAAAAAAAATTAGTACGTTTGAGTAGTTAATTGTAACTTCCTCTAGGGTTGTGTAGTGGGGCGTTACATAGATTTAATATCTACAGTAAAAGCAAATACGGACAAAAAACCCTACTAAACATTTGATAAAATATGAAGAATCCTCAAAGGCCGTATTCCCTCATGCTAACTTCACTTACACAACCACCTACATTTCATCTATCCATCTTTCTATTCCAAATGATGTGGCTATAATAATAACTTGAAAAATGGTAGAGCATAAGATCAAGATTACACCATGATACACAAACAAAATAATATACATTATATTATGATGAATCTAAGAGGATTTTAAATTTGCTTGTACTATTTTTTAATAAGCCTCTTCCTATTAAATGACCTGACAATTATCTATACAAATTTTATCATAAAAATAACCCTCACTTAATTATTAATATTATTAATATATAATATATTAAAATGTAATATTCCAACACAATGGTTGGGTCCAAGTATTTTAGGTGTTGGGTAAATGTTCCTTCATCTAGAGTCCATAATCCATAAGTCAAAGTCCCTAATTTAACCATTACTAAGCTATATCTAATTTTCATTTAAATCTTTATTTAAAGTCAAATATATATATCTACTTTAGTCCGTAGGAAGCTAAGAATATCAATAGTGTTTTCTAAATTACCCTTCTTTAAAAGTAACTTTTTTATTTCAAGTCTTGACTATTGATAGTCTAATACTAGCAACCAAGGAAAATACATATCCAATTAGATATTTATATATATGGAAAACTCCATTCAAATCTTATACATTATGTATACATGTAAATTATGTTTAAAGTTTTGAGTTTTCAATCTTAGAGAGATTCTCAGTATAATTTCAAGAACAATTCCATCATACATACCATCTTAAATACATTATGTATACATGTAAATTATGTTTATGGTTTTGAGTTTTAGATCTTACGGAGCTTCCCCATATAATTTCAATGACAATTCCACCATACATACAATTTAGTTTGAGTTGTCATAAAATGGACGAATTAAACTACTAATAGGACCTACACCAAAACAATCCTTTAGATTATAAATATTTGGTTTTGTATAAGACTTCAAGGTAAATATTAAAGGTTTATTTGTGAAGGTTTCAACATCTAAATAGTTAGATGTCATGGGCACAATGTCCAATTTCTAGTATTTAAGGTATAAAGAATTTTATGCAACATGTCATTAATTTCCCTTAAAAATCAGCTTGACCTCCATTTTTTTGAGCTCATTTTGATCATTTTATCCTATGCAAATCTATCCCTTTTCTGCCCTATGTGTTAATAAGCCATGGTGCCTATGAACTCCCTAGATTGTGCATTGTGTGCTTCCCTCTAGATTTATTTGGATTTATGTATGTATAATTTTACTTATTCAAGCCCGCAAGGGAAGCCTCAATAGAATTTTTTATTTTTCATGTTTCCTACTAAGAAAATCCTGATAAACCATGTGTTTTTTTCTCATTGGCCCTCAATAGTCTGGTGACCTTATGAATAGTTTTCATTCACCCGCCTTAATGAACAATGCATTAGTCTCCACATGTTGGTTGTGACCGCCCGTTCAGTTGGTCATTGGTCCAAGGCCTGGTCCCCAAAAGCCTTCATCTAGGAAAGGTATAGTTGAAATTTTTTTATTACCAAATATAATCTTATACTTAAAAAATTTCAACCTTACAAAAAAAAAATTAAAATTCCATATAGAACTATTTTGAAATGTCTTTATTATTTTCTTACAAATCCATGGAATTAATTGTGCACAAAAACCTACTCCTTCTGAGCGTTAACAATATTAAGGTTATCTCCACCCACAACCTAACAACTAGCCTTTGATACCAAAGAAAACTTTTCATCAGTATAAAACTATTTCCATAAAACTTCATGAGTGAAAAATATGAAAAATAATAAAAAAAACATACGAATAAGATGGTACAAGATATATTGTAGAAAAATTTGCATGAGAGAAAAACCAAGCCTCCAAAACTATCCACACAATGTATTATCTCATGGATGAAGATTACACTACAAATAAATAGTATCCATGAATATGTCTAAAACATCAATCTCTCTACTTGCACCCCATGTGAACAAGTAAATTAAAACTATGTAACTTATAAGAGATGCTCAATCAACCTTAGCCAACAAGAAAAGGTTATAGAAAAAAGAGACTAACAAAAAGAGAAAAAGTACAATAAATAGAGGGAGGGACAGAATGGAAAATATGCATACAAAGATAAAAAGGAAAAAACATGACAAAGAAATAGAAAAGAGAAAGGTAAAAGATAGATGGAGAGAATTAAAAAATAGAGAGTGAGTTAGTGAGCAAGTGAGAGAGGGAATAACAAGAAAGAAACTGAGAAAAAATATATAAAAATGTGAAAATATAGAAATGGGAAATGAAGATAGATAAATAAAGAGAGATAATTGAGAGGATGAGAAAAATAGATAACAAATAAAATATAGAAAGACATATGGGGAGAAAAAATAAAGAAATGATTTTGATTGGTGAAGCCATGGTTTCTATATTTCAATCCTATGACAAAGAATTCCTTGGTTTTACCTATTTCGGTTCATTATTTTCCATCCCTCTTTATTTTTGGGTTGGTTGATTCCATAATACACCTATCTTCCCCTTTGCAATAGTGTTGTGCAAATGCCATGAAGGAGGATATAAATTCTTCTAAGGCACCTTTGATCCAAAGGGCATAGAAGAAGGATGCTATGCTACTTAATACAAATAGATTGTTGGTGTATCAATCAATAGGTACACTAAAATCACATTGTGATATTTTTATAAATTGGCCTCCAATTAATCAAAATATTTCAATCCAAACCCCTTTCAAAGACAATAAAAAGGTATGGACTTCTCTCTCTTTTTTTGTGGACTCGGAGTATCCCCGCGACCCAACCCAACGTCCAACCCACCTTACCTTGGTCTCACATTCTGCCAAGTTGGGGTTGGGAAGGGGTGAGTTTGGTCACAGTGATATAAATTATTCTAAGGTACCTTTGATCCAAAGGGTAGAGGAGAAGGATGCTATGTTACTTAATATGAATGGATTGTTTGTCTATTAATCAACAGGTACACTAAAATCACATTGTGATTTTTTTTGTAAATTGGCCTCCAATTAATCAAAATATTCCAATCTAAACCCCTTTTAAAGACAATCAAAGGTATATAATTCTCTTTCTTTCTTTTTTGTTGACTTAGGGGTGTCCCTGCGACCCAACCCAACACCTAACTCGCCTTACCTTGGTCTTACATTTTTCCAAGTTGGGGTCGGGAATGGGTGTCACGATGGGGTGAGAGGCATCACAAAATAATAGACACACAAACCCCTTTCAAAGATGATAAAAATTTATGGACTTCTATTTCTTCTTTTTTTGTTGGCTTAGGAGTATCCTTGCGATCGAGCCCAATGCCTAACCCGCCTTACCTTGGTCTTACATTTTTCCAAGTTGGGGTCGAGAATGGGTGTCATGCTAAGCTGAGAGACACACAAACCCCTTTCAAAAGAAATGAAAAGGTATGGACTTCTCTTTTTTCTTTTTTGTTGGCTCAGGGGTGTCCCTACGACCTAGCCCAACGCCTAACCCGCCTTACCTTGGTCTTACATTTTTCCAAGTTGGGGTTGAGAATGGGTGTCACACTAGGATGAGAGACACATAAAAGAAGAGACACACAAACTCCTTTCAAAGACGATAAAATGGTATGAAATTCTTTTTCTTTTTCTTTTTTTGTTAACTCAGTGATATCCTTGCGACCCAACCTAATGCCTAACTCATCTTACCTTGGTCTTACATTTTTCCAATTTTGGGTTGAGAATGGGTGTCACATTAGGGTGAGAGACACACAAAAGAAGAAACACACAAATCCCTTTCAAAGGAAATAAAAAGGTATGGACTTCTCTTTCTTCTTTTTTGTTGACTCAAGGGTATCTCTACGACCCAACCCAACGCCTAACCCACCTTACCTTGTTCTTACATTTTTCCAAATTGGGGTCGAGAATGGGTGTCACACTAGGGTGAGAGAAACGTAAAAGAAGAGACACACAAACCCTTTTCAAATACGATAAAATGGTATGAACTTCTCTTTCTTTCTTTTTTTTGTTGACTCAAGGGTATCCTTGTGACCCAACCCAACTCCTCACTCGCCTTACCTTGGTCTTACATTTTTCCAAGTTGGGATCGAGAATGGGTGTCATGTTGGGGTGAGAAACACACAAAATAAGAGACTCACAAACCCCTTTCAAAGATGATAAAAAGGTATGGACTTTTCTTTCTTCTTTTTCTGTTGTCTCAGTGATATCCCTGCAACCCAGTCCAATGCCTAACCTACCTTACCTTGGTCTTACATTTTTCCGAGTTGGGGTTGGGAATGGGTGTCATGTTGGGGTGAGAGACACACAAACCCATTTCAAAGACAATAAAAATGTATGGACTTCTCTTTCTTTTTTTTGTTGATTCAAGGGTATGCCTGTGACCCAACCCAATGCCTAGCCCACCTTGCCTTGGTCTTACATTTTTCCAAGTTGGGGTCAGGAATGGGTGTCATGCTAGGGTGAGAGACAAAGAAGATACACAAAAAAGAAGAAAAAAAAAGGAGAAAAAATATTAAAAAATGATAAAGAAAAGAAAGGAAGAAGAGAAAAGAGTGAATGGAAGTGACAAAAAGTCAAAAAAAAAGAAACAAACAAACAAAGCAAGAAAGATAGAAATAATAAAAGAACAAAAAGAGGGATGACCAATATAAAAGGAAAGTAAAATTTGGGAAAAATAAAAATAATGAGAAAAGAAGTAAGGAAAAGGAAGGAGAGAAAAAAAAGAAAAGAAAGAAAGGAAGAAGAAAAAAGAGAGAAGGAAAGTGACAAAAAAATAGAAAAACAAAGAAATAAACAAATATAAAAAGACAAAAAGAATAAAAGAAATAGAAACACCAACAAAGGAGAGATAGAAAGATAAATATAACGAAAGAAAGAAGGGATAAATAAAAGACAATTATAAAGAGAGAGAGAGATAAAGACAAAAAGAAAGGTTAAGAGGGAAAAATATAGGTTGGAAGAAAAATAGAAATAAAGAGAGATAGAAGAACATATAGAGATAATCAAATGATAGAAATGAAAAAATAACAAAAAAGAAAGAGAGGGATAGAGAAACGTCAACAAGGGAAAAAATGATAAAAGGAAATATATCTAAAGAGGTCTAAACTATGAGATAAAGAGAGAATAGGATAGGCAAAGAAATACAATGAAAAATAGAGGGAATATAAGAAAGGTATAATAGGGATAGAAATAAATAGTAAGAAAGAAGAGATAAACAAAAAGGCAATTATAAAGAGAGACAAAGATAAAAAGAAAGGTCAAGAGGGAAAAAATATAAGATTGGAAGAAAAAAAGGTTCCAAGAAATAAAGAGAGATTGAAGCAAAAGGAAAGAGCACCAAATAATAGAAATAAAGAAATAATAAAAGAATGAGAGAGAGAGAAACACAAAAAAAAAAAAAAGAATGAGAAAGGGAAAAATATGTAGAGAGATATAACTTGAAGATAAAGGTAGAATAATAGAGATCTTTGTAGGATAATAGTAGATTAGAATAGATGGAGTTTGTTGTAGAGAAGGATAGAGAGTTGATTTTGATGAAAAAAGATTTTTGAGATCAGAGAGGAAATCTATGAAGGTATGGTTCAATATGGATTGTTGTCAAATAGTTTGAAAAATTCAAAATTTGAGAGTTTTGAAATATAAGATTTGAGGATTTGGGAATTCATCATACGATGAACGCATAAATTATACATTTACAAAGGGTACAAGAGAACTTGGTGGAGTTTGGTGCCTACAAGATTTCCCAATGGTGAATGGAAGAAAAACTAATAAAAATGAAGATTTCAATTTATATTTTTTTGTTGCTATTCATTTAAATTTATTTAATATCCTAAAAAAATTATTGCTTCATTAAGAGGAAGTGTTGGAATAAATGAATAAGCGCATTTGTGAGAGAGTTGATTGTAAGAATCTAAAATAATATTAAATAATTGAGTGTTAATCTCAACATTAGATAGATGATTGTTAATTTCGATTTAATTATTATATGACCTGATTAAAGCCAAATTTATAAGATCTTGTTCTTCTTCTAAAAAACTATTATATTGTATAATTCTTTGTCAATTAAATATATAATATAAACAATTATATTTATATATCTCTCTTATATAATCTCTTTTTTTTCAACAATTTCATGATATTTCAAATAAATCATTTTCTAAAAGAAAGATGCCTATAAAAGATTGAATAGGTTTTTAATGAACTTTACAATCTTAGACATATTTTTCTCCAACATACTTTTGTTTCTTGAATCTCAATATATCTTGTATGTCAAAAGCTAAAAGCTAAATTTAATTCATAAGAGAAAAAGATCATAATATTACATAGTTTAAATTATAATAGCAGCTCAACAAGAAAATAATGGAGAGTTTATACCTATTTTCTTCACAATCGAAAAGAACTTTTTCATTTTTGTTTTGATATATTTTCTTGGAGCAAACCTTATTACCTGATGTACCCAGTATCAAATTGTTGATCAAAAATTGTTGATCAATGATGGATTTTAAGTCTGTCAACCATTAAACAAATCTCAGCCATTTATCATTTTCCGACATCTTTTCGACTGTTTTCTGTCGTTTTCTCTCTGCTTTCCTGCCGCTCCTCCAAACTTTTAGGGTTTTGGAGTAAGAGCGACAAATGCTCGGGAAACTTTACAGTAAAAAAACTAAGTGATTTGTACGTGCCACGTGTGCCCTCATCCATCACCAACATCACTTTAATCTCATTTACTTTTTAAATGATTAAGTAAATATAAGTGCATGTAATAAAGTTTGAGTTTATGTATCTATTTGTGATGGGCAATAATAAAAATTTTGGGAAATTTTTGGGAAATTTTTGGGAAATTTTTATTATTTTTTAATTAAATCGTTTTTAAATTTCATAGATTTTGAAAATAGAGAGAGATAAGTATTATTTTTAAATGTATTTTAATATTCAACAATTTTAAGGAAAAATAAAATTAATTTTTTTTCAAGATTTTGTTATTTAATATAGTTACATTATAATTGAATATGAATAATAAAGTACAAGGTATTAGATGCTTTTAAAAAATGAAAATTACTGCCAAGATTCTAATAATGAATGCATTTAGGTTTTAACATTACAACATCTTGTTTTATTTTTTTATTTTTACATAATTTTTTTCATTGTTTTAAAGACTTATTTTATTTTTTAATAAAATAATTTATAAGATTTGATTATATTTTGATTTAATATTTAATTTATAGTTTAGTTAATATAATATTTGATTTATAATTTATTTAAGGTAAAATTTGATTTTTATATATATATTTTTAATATAAATTTTGATTTATAAATTTATTATATAAAATCCGGATTATATTTTAATAATTCAAAATAAATTCAAAATAATTTATTTATACTTAATATTATATATTATATTTTTAAATAAAACTATTACTTACATAAAAATATTAAATTTTATAATTAATAATTATTATAATTTTATATAGTGCAAAAATAAATCAAAATTTATTTTAATTGCCTTTCCACACTTCTTCGGCGTACCCATTGCTAGTTAATAGGAGGCCTCCTTCATTGTTAATGAGAAGGGCAAGGGTTGGGTGCTGAAGGTCCCTAAAAAATCTTAAAATATAAATTTTTAACCACAGAAACTAAAATCTTAGATTTTTTGCTGGTACTTACCTTAATGCATTCTTCCCTCTGTCTACCATCAAGATCTCGATTTTCTTCCTCTGCTGTCTCTCAGAGCCATTTCTCTTTGCATCAATAGATTTTCTTCTTTCTTGAGAATTGAAAAGAGTTTCTGAAATTTTGCTATCAAATTCCATTGGCAGGTCAAAGTGGTCTTCAAACAGCTTAGCGATCTGCAAGTCAAGAGACAAAATGTTAAGAATACAGATCATTTTACAGTTCAAGTATATTCAATGTTAAAATAACCCTCAGTGCAATCAAAAGCTGCTCCATAACCTCCCCAAAAATATACCAAGAAAGAAAAAAGCAAAGAGCATCCATAAATAGAAAATTATATAAATACCTTTAGGTAAACTTCATGGACTGGATTTTTCCCATCCCTGTACATGATAACAGTCTGAAAGAAATCTATTTGTGTTTGTCCATCATTATGAAATCGCCTCTGAACATGTAAAAGAGTATTGATATGATATTGATCATCATTTTTTATCAATTCTACACAATCACCAAAACAAACAATTGTGAAATCCAGAAACTTTTTAGATTTGAACATAAGAAGAGAAACAGCTAGAAATATTCTCATCTTTGCACAGAAAACACTAACTTGTCATGTATGAAATGCGAGAGAAGTTCAGACAAGTAGTCTTCCATTTAATTCTGAAACTGAATGCAGCCATAAACAAGTTTGAATTTACAACTGTTGATTCATACAAGAAAAGCTAATCAGCCAAAAAGCATAGCAACCTATATAAAAATAGGTCGATTATACTTTTAGAATTCTAAAATTACAATCTATTTTTTTTATTTCTATTTAATCTGGTGGATTGGAATTTAAAAAACAAAAAATTGTTATATTTAGTAACTACGATCTTAATGTTATATTTAAACTATGATCTTTAAATAGGACAAATTTTAAAAATAAAGATTTATTTTTAGAGGTAAAATTTTATGAACGCCAACAAGTAACAACTAAGATAAATTCAAAAAGAAAAATGAAAAAGCAAAGCAGCCTGGCATTTTAACGAAGAAGAGAAAACAGCTGGAGTTTTATTTAACACATGAATAGGGTTACAAACATAAAAAGCTGCAAGAAGAGAATATCAGGTGCAACCGTTTTCTTTTTTCTTGCCAGCCGTTTGCTTCTTCAAATGGCAGTCATTTGCCTTTTTCTTGCAAGCCGTTTGCTTTTATCTGCTGCTAGCCGTTTGCTTTATTCTCATGCTAGCCGTTTGCTTTTTTCTCCAGATAATGCGTTTCAAAGAATTTCCTCCTCTGTCTTTCCCTATATATACAGATTTGCACAAATACATTCTTATAGTGAGCTTTGATGCAGCAGATGAGGAAGAGAAGTACATACTTTTTCTTATAGGAAAAGAAAAATATTCGGCCATCATGATCTCTGAGAGATTAGGAAAAGTGCTTTTGATCACTGCAGCCACATTGAGAAACAGAGGAAGGTGAGTTTTATGTCATTTACTATTTCAATAAGCAGGTGTTTGTACGCTAATTGTTTGCTGATTTTATGCCATTTAAGCTGAAAGAGATGATTGGTTTGAACAGCATATGGAGCTTGTGAGAAGATCAGGTGGAAGGTTAAAAGAGGCATTTAATAATTCTCGATGTTGAAATCAATTGTATATTACAGAAGAATTAGCCTGCTGCTAACTTTATTCAATTCTCTGGAGTTCAGATATTTTCTCTAGGTTATGGTTATTAAATATGATTTCTCCTCCTCATATTCTCACTTTTCTATTTCTGTTTATTTTGGGCATGGCCATGCCTCCTGTGTTTATGTTTGTTCTGTTCTTTTTCCTCCGAGTTTTTGTTTGTTTATATTTGTTGTTCTTTTTCTTTTGTGTTTAGGTTTGTTCTGTTCTTTTTCTTCCAACTGCTTGCTATGAAAATTTGTTAAAAGTTCTTACAGAGGACAATATTCCTGAGTAAAAAGAATTTATTGTCCTTTCCCATATTGCTCTGCTTTGTTTTACAAGGGATATTGCAATTGAATGTGTTGAATAATAGCAAGGCCTACGAGCTAATGGGAAAAACTCCGAAGACATAGCATTGCATCGGCTTGCTCAGGATGATTGAGCTCACACAGGGTTGGTATGAATTCAATCCTCTTTTTAGATCATCGATTTATATTTGGCAATTTTTTATTGTTTGAGAATACAAAAGCTGGCAAGCTCTTTTCTAAGATTGGATACAGTATTCAGCTAGGTAATGTACTTAGAAGGTGTTAATAAAGAATATTGTCTCCAGGTCAGATATATTCAATACATTTTTTAACAAATCATGCTACTTGAATTTCCTTCTACAAACTACAAATCAATATTTGCCAAGAGAATTATCTATTCTGGTCTGTTATTTACTTGAATTGTCTTTTGTTTGTTTATTTGAAATTTATTTGTATTCTGTATTTCATTGAAGCTCATGGAACATTTTCAGTGTTTCTGAGGCTTTAACTAACCATTCCTTTTCCTTCGAATTCAAATAAATTACTTCCAAAATTTAACTTAATCAAATTATTTTTATATCATTATTTTATCAAATTCTTCCTTTCATAGACAAGGGTTTAAAAATATTTGGTAGATTAGAGGCATTTCCAAGTTCTTGCTTCAAATCAGAGCTCTGCCCCACTTTGAAAGCAGTTTCATCTTGTAATTTACTGTCTTAAATCTTGGGTCTCTTTTGTCAGTCTGTCTTAATGGGCATTCTAAGAAGCCTAAATGGCTTGTCCATTACATTTCTTTTGTTTCTAAAAGGTTTTTCATTATAAACTTTAAAGTGATTAAGTGTTTCCATGTCTTGTTTACTTCAAAATTTGTTGTTGCACTGCTGTACCAAGTAAACTATTTGGATGTCAATATACCTATGATGTTGAAAATCTGTATTTGACTCTTTATTTTAAGGATAATTGTATCTGAATGGCTGTATTTATTCTATTAATGCTCCAGCAAGAAGAGTTGTCATAGGTGTAAAGGAACAGGCTATTTGGCATTTAAAATTTGTCAATATGGTTAACTTGCTTGTGCTTCAGTCTGTTTGACTCTGTATTTTATTGTCCTTTCCTAGATTGCTCTGTATTGTTTTACAAGGGACAAGATGCATTTGGTGATCGAGAGGATACTGCAATTGAATAATACCAAAGCCTGTGGATGTCAGTGGAGACACTATGAGGATGATTGAGCTCACACAGGGTTGGTATGAATTCAATCCTCTTTTTAGATCATCGATTTATATTTGGCAATTCTTTATTATTTGAGAATAGAAAAGCTGGCAAGCTCTTTTCTAAGATTGGATGAAGTATTCACCTAGGTAATGTACTTAGAAGGTGTGAATACAAAATATTGTCTCCAGGTCGGATATATTCAATACATTTTTTAACAAATCTTGCTACTTGAATTTCCTTCTACAGACTACAAGTCATTTTTTGCCAAGAGAATTATCTATTATGGTCTGTTATTTACTTGAATTGCCTTTTGTTTGTTTATTTGAAATTTATTTGTATTCTGTCATTCATCGAGGCTTATGGAACTTTTTCAGTGTTTTGAGGCTTTCACTATTCCCTTTCCTTTCCTTGGCATTCAAATAAATTACTTCCAAAGTTCAACTTAGTCAAATTATTTTTATATCATTATTTAATCAAATTCTTTCTTTCATAGACAAGGGTTTAAAAATATTTGGTAGATTAGAGGCAATTCCAAGTTCTTGCTTCAAATCTTGAAAGCAGAGGGTTTTGTAGATCAGAGCTCTGACTCCCTTTGAAAGCAGTTTCAGCTTGTAATTTACTGTCTTAAATCTTGTGTCTCTTTTGTCCGTTCGTCTTAATGGGCGTTCCAGAAAGCCTAAATGGCTTGTTCATTACATTTCTTTTGTTTAAAAGGTTTTTCATTATAAACTTTAAAGTGATTAAGTGTTTCCATGTCTTGTTTACTTCAAAATTTATTGTTGCACTGTTGTACCAAGTAAACTATTTGGATGCCAATATAGCTATGATGTTGAAAATCTGTCAATATGGTTAACTTGCTCACGCTTCACAATCTATTTGACTCTGTATTTTAAGGATAATTGTATCTGTATGGCTGTATTTACTCTATTAATTCTCCAGCAAGAAGAGTTGTCATTGGTGTAAAGGAACAGGCTATTTGGCATTCAAAATTTGCCAATATGGTTAACTTACTTGTGCTTCAGTCTGTTTGACTCTGTATTTTAAGGCTGTATATACTCCATTAGTGCCTCAGCAAGAAGAGTTTGTCATTGGTGTAAAGAAACAGAGTATTTGGCACCCATTCGTTGCCTCTATCAGAAATTTATGTCCTCTTACAACATTCAAAGCCTTCATATGTGTTCACTTCAATCTTATCTGTTTGTTTTGTGGTTTCAAACATTTCACTGCTCCAATCATTCTCTCAATGCAGGAGAGTATTTAATATAATGTTGCATTTAGTGCTCTAATACCTCTAGAAATAGTTAATTTTCACTCTCCTGTACAATAATTTGATAGTTTATTTGCTGGGTAATTGATTTTCTTGTCTGTTAATCAATTTTTAATGAGGATAATTATTTGATTTAAATCTAATTTTCATATTTAATACTATTTTCTATTTTCAGGTTTGTTAGTATGGAGATATGGCTTTATTTTCTTATAAAATATTACTGTTGGTTAACAGGGACTTATTTTGTGTGCAGGAATCAAAGCATCCTCATTACTCTTGGATTGAGATTTTGTGTGCAGGAATTAATGTTTCTTTTTCAATCACAACTTAATTAAGGTTGGTCTCCTCATTTAAATATTTGATATAGTTGGACTTTATTTAAATATGAAATCATTCTGTTAATGTAGTAGATGTCATTTGTTTGGTTGTCATTGTCTTTATTTGCTTTAATAGATGATTAATTTTTTATGATCTAAAATTATTTGCAGAGTATTTGTTATAGTAATTCATTTTCTATATTATTAGCCAAATTCTGATTAACATACTGCTCACTAGTTGTATTTTATATTTGTAGGAAAATAAATGTAGAGGGAATATGTGAGCAGCCATTCAAATAAGAAAAATATACGAAGATATTGATAGTGGTGAAGTTATGTGAGCAGCCATTCAAATAAGAAAAATATACTTAAAGCTTTTTCTGAAAATTTGAATAAATTTTTTAATTCATTTTGATTTTTAGAGATGTAATGTGTAAAGGATATTTTTAGTTTTAATAAAAAATATTTTTTTGGGAAGGGGTCAAACTGCCCCTTCCAAAGGCTTGAGGGAATGGCCATTGGCCATGGTCATTCCTTTTATGGATAGATTTGGTGGATTTATTTTATATTGCTTAAAATTTAATGTTTTATTAGAATAACAATATTCACAACATATAATTAGCACTCCAGTATACACAATAATATATAAGTAAAATGTGACAAGACAATCAAATAATACTTTTAATATTTAAAAATATCAAGCTAATAAACTGCGACAAAATTAATTTTCATTATAATAATTTGATTCATAGCTACATTGAACTATACCTCTAATTCTTATTTTAGATAAGATAAACTATGTTTTCCACTTACTATTTTTGTGAAGTGAAATTTGACACTTTTAATCCACTTATTGTTTCACAAAAGTGCGTCTCACTATATATTTAGTGATTTTTGATCTTTTGATCCACTTAATATAATATTTTAATATTATTGTGACCTTTTAATTTTGATTCAATTATGAATTGAAGTTTGGAATTTTTAATCTATTTATTGTTTGTGTGAAGTGTTTTTCTTTCATCTTTGAAAGTCAATATATATTGTTTGTGTGAAGTGTGTTTTGGTCTTTTGTATTTGGTAGCTATCTCTTGTAAGAATTGTGAATTTGTGTTAATTTGTGTGTTCTGATTGTTTTTCTGAAGTATGTTTTCAGTTTGATATTCACGAAGTTTTAATGAAGGGAGTTTTAAATTTTTACTTCACTAACTTCTATGAAGTGAATTTTAAATTTCTATTCAATGCGCTTAATGTTTGAACTTTGTATTTTGGCATTCACAAACTTAGTGTGAAGAGAGTTTTAATTTTTATTTTTTTTATCTTTAATTCAATTCACTTAATTGTTTCAATTGATATTCACAAACTTTGCATGAACGGAGTTCTGAATTTTGTTAGGTATGTTTTTTTATGAACTAGGCATTTGTGAATTATTGTGTGATTTTTTTTTAAATCTTCAATGGTACATCCATATAACTTTTTGTCTAGTTATTATTTATGTTAAGTGTGTGTGTACTTTCTATAAAGTGCATTTGAATTTTATCATTTACTTAAATCTCTCTCTCTCTCTCTCTCTCTCTCTCTCTCTCTCATCATGTATCGAATATTGTGGCAAATTTTTTAGTTAAAACTTTTAATAAAAGAAATTCTTTGGTGATTTAAATAAGACTATAGTAAAATTTTGTAAAAATGTGGCGATTCAAGTCATGTTATAGCTCAAACTATTAGCCAATTTTGGATTCCCAAATTTTAACTATTAGCCAATTGGCGAATATTAACCACTAAAAATTTCCCTAATAGGGAGATAGAGGTAGGGAAAGATATGGATAGAGAGATACTTGGAGGTATAGATGAAGGGTAGGTTTCATTTTTTTCACACAAATATGAGCATGTTATAACACATTCACATTTTTATCTTTTTTGGATAACGTCAACCTTTAGGGTTGGATTTTCTTTGGGAATCCAAACCAAAGGGTTGGACTTACATGGAAATTCCCAAAGACATGTGTTTTGCATATTCTAAAAAATGACACAATCTAGAGCTTACTCTCCATCAAGTTTGCATGTCTTTCAGTGTTGGATTAAAAAATACCACAATACATTGAGTCGTCTGTTATATTTTTAATCATGTAAGTTTCTCTACATTTCAAATATGTTAAGGTTTTGATCTTTAATTTACTTTTCTAGTGTCTCCATTTTTTCAAAAACTTATGTATGGTATTTTTTGTTTTAGTTTTTACCCATTCTTCAAAATTTGAAAAAAATTATATTTTTACAAAGTAGACTATATTCTTTTTTTTTAAACTGCAGGAATCGGGTAGCCCCCCTATAAACTATAGTGTGCCTGGTAAATTTTGTTCATGTGACCGGTGATGCTGGTACGACATGCCCTTCGGTACCACAGGATGGGGGGGAGACTAGGCCTCGTGACCTCTTGCCTACAATAGGATGCTTTAGTCAATCGAGCTAGCCGCCCGACCCACAAACTAGACTATATTCTATACACATTAAAAACAATGAATTTTTATTAGTTTTCAAAAAATTAGGGGGGAGCATGCTCATTTTTTTATTTTTATGATGTTTCCACTTTGAAAATTAGTAAAAAACCATATATTCATTAAAAAAGTACTAGAAAAATTAGACATGAATTACATAATGTTAGCTAATTTTTCATCGAAGCTTTTTTTAAATGTTAAAAAAGTTAAAATTTTAGGGGGGCACACTAGACACTATTTTTTTGACAAAACAAGAGAAATTTGTGGGATCCCCCTATTTGAACCCCTCAATCTCCACTATTTTTAATACAAGTTACATATTCAAATTTTGAGCATAATTATCTTCAATTTCTCACCAAAGATCATTTTTTTCTAATTAAAAAAAATACCACTTAAGACCCTCTTTTGATACCCCATTTCCATGCATAGACCCATATCTAGACCAAATATTGCTTATACATTATGTTTTTCATCTAAATTTATGTAGGATCCTTATATGGCTCATTGGAAAAAAAAGATGTATATCAAATGTACAATTAATTATAGTTTTTATGATCTGTGCACAAAGAATAAAAAAATATTTGGTTATTGTGATACTGACTATGTTGATGATCTTATTGATAGGAAATATACCTCAAGCTATGTCTTGAAAATATAGCATAAGTTCTCTCACAGGAGGAAATAAAAAAATCACTCCTGGCTCTTTCATCCATAAAGGATGAGTATATAAGTGTAGTAGAAATATAATGTAAATAAATGTGGCTAAAAATAATTGGAAGAGCTTCATTTGGGTACTTGATGCAAGGACATTGAACCTCATCAGTTTTGACTTGAAATTTTTGGTTTGTTTTATCATTTTCCTAGTTTTCTCTTTTTCTTAGTAACCCATGATAGGTGGCCATTTCATGAGGCAACATGATGCTGATTGGTTCATTCTTATTGATCTTGTCGATTGGAAGATAATTATAAGGGTGGAAAAAAAAGGTAATTGATGTGTGGAAAAAATAAATGATTTTTGTGGTGAATAAGGAGGAAAACATGTTTTTGTTTTGAAAAAGAAGCGATTCTAGAGAAAAGAAGAAAGAAACGAATTAGTGGAGAAGGGTTGACCAAAAATTAGAGGAAGGCATTGGTATTAGTGAAGAAAGGAGAAGCAACTATTGAAGATAGGAAAGGTCGATTCTGAGGCAACATTTAGGAGGTGGCTTTTGGGCATGAAAGGGGAGGATACTCCAATGTGAAGTGAAAAGAGTTTAGCGTAGGAAATAAAAAAATAGAACTAAGACATGGCACTAGGCAGAGAAGATGAAAGTTGAGTTTCAAATAAAATACAGATAAAGTGGGTAAAGAGATTGAATTGCATCACAAGTGCAAGAGAAATAAAGGAGAAGCAAACACCCAACCATGCCTTGAAAGGAAGAAGATGAGGGGAGGGGTCGAGATTGTAGGTTAAAGAAGAAAAGAAAGTTAAAAGTCATAAAGAAATTGCAATTAAAGTAAAGTAGGTGATGCTAGCTCGAAGAGGAGGAAAATGTGAAATGTAGAGGCTTGGGGTTTGGATATGGTGTAATTAGTAAATTTGTTTGTCTTCTAGATTTTTTGTGATTGGAATATGAATAAAACTAGATTTACATTGTTTAGGCAGAGTTAGAATTAATTCAGTGTTCATCTGTGCTAATGTCATTTCAAATTAATTAGATTCATGAAATGTTTGAATGCATATTATAAAATAGAATGAAGTTTGTGATCTAGGAAATTGTTCAAGCTGTGTGTGTGATTTTGTGTTCTATCATTTTGGTATCAGAGCTTAAAAGATCTAGAAGAGTCGAAAGTTTTGGATAGTGGAAGTATGTGTGTTAGAGTTTGATAGGTTAAGCACATGCGTTAGAGTTTGATAGGTTAACAAGAACCTAGGTACCAAAAGACTGGGTAGAGAAAAAGGAGAGAATCCCTAGGTGAGGTATCGAGAAGCCAAGAAGATAGCTAAAAAGATGCAAAATTTAGAGTGGGATGGAGATATGGGAGAGTTGAGAAGAGAGTTAGAGAAGTGTAAGCTCACAGTAAAGCAGTAGCTTGAGGAAAGAAGCCAAGAATATGGTTGGTGTTGGTTATTGAAAAACAAACTGAAGTGGTCTAGGCAGATGATTTTTCAGAAAAGAAGAGGGCAGAATATGGATGCCTTGAAAAGAGTAGATGAAAGAGGTTTAGATAGTAGAGCGTTTCCAAGTGAGCAATGTGCACCGGAAGAGGTGAACAAATTTCTCACTGAGGAGAACATAAGGAAAAGCAATAAAAAGTGAGAGTGGAAAGCAAGGTATGATGAAAGATTGAAGAATGAAGAGCAAAACGAAGAAGTAGATATGGAAGGAAAATAAATGAATGGTGAAGAAATTACAAAAAAGGAATTTAAAGAAGGTGCACAATAAGTACAAAAGATTTGTGGGCACAATTTTCAACAATAGGACAAGAGTGGATGGAGAAGCTCACTAATGAAGGTATGAAGACAAATGGGACAATGAAAGATACAAAGATAAAGTTGGCAGTTGATGATAAAGAATTTATTGCTATGGAAAAGGAAAAGAAGATTAACCTACCTTCAGGAACAACTTGGAAGAAGCTTGAGGAGCGCACATGCAAGGTAAATAGTAAGCAAGTTGTTTTTGATGATTTTAGGAATGATGCTTTTGAATCTTTGCATGAAATTATTGATTGGAAGAGTTTAAAGAAAGAAGATAAAAAGGATACATATGAACGTGAGCTGGAGGTTTAGAGTCTTATGGATGAAAAAGGCATATGAAGGAGAAGATACAAAAAGAAAACGACAAACAAATGAAAACAACTTGAAAACATAGTTGTTGTTCTAGAGCAATGTTGGAAGACACAGAAGAAAAGAATAGACAAATACTTTCTAGTTGATTCCCTCATGTGTGGGAGCACATGTTTTGTCCCTTGGGGAGCTTGATGCGGGGGTATTGAATATCATCAGTTTTGGCTTGAAATTTTTGGTAACTTGTTTTATTGCTTTTCCAGTTTTCTCTTTTTCCTAGTAACTCGTGATAGGTGGCTATTTCGTGAGGTAACATGATGTTGATTGGTTCATTCTTATTGATCTTGTTGATTGGAAGACAGTTATAATGGTGGAAAAAAAAGGTAATTGGTCTGTGGAAAAAAGAAATGAGTTTTGTGGTGAATAAGGAGGAAAACGGTTTTTTTTGTTTTGAAAAAGAAGCAGTTCTAGAGAAAAGAAGAAAGCAGTGAATCAGTGAAGGGTCAATGAAAAAGTAGAGGAAGGTGTTGGCGTTAGTGAACAAAGGAGAACTGAATGCTGAAGATAGGAAAGGATGATTCTGAGGTAGCATTTAGGAGGTGGTTTTTGGGCATGAAAGGGGAGGATACTCCAACGTGAAGGGAAAATAGTTTAGCATAGGAAATAAAGAAATAGTTGAGACATGGTGCTAGGCCGAGAAGATGAAAGTTGAGTTTCAGATAAAATGCAGATAAAGTGGGTAAAGAGTTTGAATTGCATCACAAGTGTAGGAGAAATAAAGAAGAAGCAAACACCCAGCCATGCCTTGATAGGAAGAAGATAAGGGGAGGGGTTGAGCTTGTAGATTAAAGGAGAAAATACAACTGAAAGTCACAAATAAATTGCAGTTAAAGTAAAGTGGGTGATGCTAGCTCAAAGAGGAGGAAAATGTGAAATATAGAGGCTTGGGGTTTGCATACGATGTAGTCAGTAAATTTTTTTGTCTTCTAGATTTGTTGTGATTGGAATATGAATGAAATTGGATTTATATTATTTAGGAAGAATTAGAATTAATTTAGTGTTCATCTATGCTAATGTCATTCCAAATTAATCAAATTCATGAAATGTTTGGATACATATTATAAAATTGAATGAAGTTTGTGATCTAGGAAATTATTCAAGTTGTGTATGTGATTTTGTGTTCTATAAGTACAATTGAGAGTACTATTTTATTTTGCAATATCCAAAGTTGAATTTCTCTTGCCAAGACTCTATTTATGCATCAAAGAACAATGCATGTTAAAATCCACATGTACTTTTAAAAAAAGTTCTCAATGATTAAATTACTCTCAAGCTATATCAATATTGAAGGTCAAATGGTAGTTATATTCCATGTTATGGTTGTGGAAACCCAAGCTTAACTCTAGTAGCCACTAATTGCCATGAAGACTTAGGCTTGAATCTTAGCAACCACATTTATGAAACCTTTCTGAAATGTAAAACTCTCTACATTCTAAACAATTCTAGGGCCTCAAGGATTTTCCATTAAGGGGGAGTGTGCATGCCAATGCCACCTCATAGTGGTCAACTATTTACTATTTTTTTTATTATACATAAGGATTTATATACGTTATGTATTCTCTTCCTCTATATTTATTCTTTCAATTGTAAAGCACTATACATCTTAGATGTAACAATGATTTTAAGACCTATGAGTATTGGTTAAGACCTAAGGGAATTGTGTAAAGAACTTGGGGGAGATTATTTTGAGGAGGCTTGAGCTCCAATAAGGAACTCTATACGACACATTTGTGATCATAGTTGATAAAATTAGGTTTTAAATTGTGGTAAAAAAATTATTGTGTAGTGTTGAATATATGATCTTGATCTTGACATGTATTTTATCCATATATGTTTGTTAAATAAGTCTTTTTTATGAAGAAACTTCATTTTTATTTTAAAAATGAAATTGACAATGTATGGATCCTATAAATACTAAACAGTAGTGTTAGAGAAGTCTACATTCCTATAACTTACATAAATTAATGTGTTCACTAATAAATATTAAATTCACATGTATTATTATTGTTAACTCACCCAAAATAGTCTCTCTCATTTATCTTATATTATCAGGAGTATCAAAACCAAGTGGTACACAATGCAAATCCTAAGTAAGATAATTAATTTAGTGTTAGCAAGGCTACTATAAATAAAAATATTGCATGTATCTAAGAGATCTTATCTAATTAAATTGGAAAGGAAAAATCTCTTATCATTGAGGAAAGCAAATAAAACATAGTAATGTTATCAATATATTTCTATGTGTAACCAAATGGGTATATATGAATGTTATTATCATCGAGTTTCTAACTTTTTATACACATAAATTCTAAATAAATTATTTGGGGACAAATATTCTACACTTAAATCAACTGATCGAAGTTAGGATAATAACTGCATCTTAAATCAAGTACTAGGAATTAAGTTGTGATAAATTATTTGAGGGAGGACCCTCTTATCAATGCTATTATTTTAGGACACATTTAAGATTTTAAAGGAGATTGTCAAATATAAATGTTGGTGTAATTAATTATTTAAATTACACTAGCATAAGTTTACTTAGGTATAGTATTTAATTAATTCCTAGGTTGCATTTACGAGGCAATTAGTTATAATGGGGCCATCCCCCTTCACATATATTGAGGATAAAATATTCCTTCTAGAAGGATGAGTTGTCTTTTCTAGAAGTCTTATCCTATCTTCACATCACCCTAGGTAGTTAGTTAGGGCTTGCATGTTGTTAGATCAAGACACATGTTAGCATCATAATGCATACTACATTTCACTCTTGTCTATATATACAAGGCATTTGTATATTTGTAAATCATTCTATATCAATTTGCATGCCTAGGTTGCAATACTTTTGTGTGGGTGATTTTCTTCTCGGAAAAGATCCTTTGAAGGCTGCAACTTCATAGGATGATTGTGCATCCATAATTTCTACATGGTATCATAGCTTGTCCATTAAATATTCATCTTAAGATCAATAAAGTTGGGCTAGAGAGATTCATTGCAAGTTTCAAGGTTTTCATTCTAGGCTGGTTGGCTCCACCCAAGGAAAAACTAATTTTTGGTGCAGATTAGGCTCTCTTCGACCTGACCATTGCGCTCAGAAGGCCTCAAAACCCTAGGATTGCCTACCTATTCATCAAAATCAAAGATATCAACTCAGAAGCCATTAGAGGTATTTTTTAGGGTTTGCAGATTCGTACCATTTGGATTGTACAGTTTGTAGAAAAAAATCATTTCCCTATACATCGTACTTTGTGGAAAATTATTTTTTAGATCAGCAGACTTATGTTTCATTAATTTGGGCTTCTTCTATAGTTTTTTGGAAAAAAAAAATATTTGAAGCGACTGCAATAATATTCCACAGTTGACATTATAGGGTTTTTTTTTACCAGCGACATATATTTTTCCTCCATCGGCATTAATATTTCACAGTTGGCATATATTTTGATTTATAAATTTTTGCATAGTCAATGTATATTCAAAAATATTTTTTTGATTTTTAATTACCTTTTGAAAATATTAAAAATTAAATTTGATATCCGTCGGCTATCACAAAGTTTGCAGCAATATGCTTTGTCGGTTGCATTATTTTTTTGCAGGGAGTACTCCATTGTCAGGCACTTGGGGGTCCTTTCATCGGTCGTCGTCGCTCATATTGTTGGCATCTTGTGTTCCCGCTGGCCCATTCATTGTCAGTGTCTTTACTGGCCCGTGCTTCCACCCAATGCCAACCATTGTCGACTGATCTACTCCCACCAACAACACCTTCACCAGCTTGTCGATCCTAGCCCTCTCTACATGAACCGCGATCACAAACACAACCAAGTGTTTTTTCCTCTAGCAACATTTTTTGCCTCACTTTAGCCTGTGGTCATATCAAGGGCTAGGGGCGTTGGTTTTTTGTTGCCTAGGTGCTAATTTTTTGTACCTAATAAGCCTACCAGGCCCTAATAAGGTAGTGATCTTTTGAGGGGAATATATTTTCACCATGATCTCAAAAATTGACAAACAAGATATCATTGGAGAGGTATTTCAGTGTAATTTGTAGTGGTGCTCTCCATTTTCCAAAATTATATTGCTACAAAAATATATATAGTCACCTGAATACAAAACCCTAATTTGGACTCAAAAGCTCATATCTTCCTATCAAATTGTCAAAATTTGGTGATTCCAATGGCATCAGGAAGGTATTTTAGTGTTTTTTTATCAGTCCTTTATTTTTGTTCAGTTTCAGCTCAAGGTGTTTTACATTGGTTTTTGCTATTTGGTGCACTTTATCGAATACTTGGACATCCTGAAATTTGAAGAAGGGTTTTTTGCATTGAGGGACATCATTTTAGTTCCATATCGTTATTTGGAAGTTTCTATTTGATATTGAAGGTCAATATCATTGTTATATTGGAGATTTTTCATAATTTGTTATGGGGTTTTCAAGTCATCCTTCATTGATAATGTTAGGAAAGGCAAACTATAGAAAATGGAGATATTGCATCATAAATCATCTTCAATCACTTCAATTGTTTCCACATTTGTATGGTTTGGTTCCCCCTCCTAATAATTGTATCCAAAAATTTGCTTGGAATTGTCAAAGGTATGATGTTTTAGGGGTTACTATAATGCATGTTGTTGATGATGTTTTAAAAACTATTGATCATTGTGATTGTCCTTATACTCTTTAGACTAAGATTTTGAAGCTATATGGAGATCCTAATACTCCATCATTAACTGATGATCATGATTTATTATGTCATATACCTATTCATTCTTCATATCAGATACCCCATGATGATATTGTTGTGTAGGAGTTTGATTGTTTGGAATAGTTTGAATCTTTCGAAGAGGTTGGCAAGGTTTCTTCAGACGCTCATTCTCCATCAGAGATAATTGATATACCTTCAACTTTAGTGATTCTTTGTCCAAAGTCATTGATTGAAGCTTCCATCATTTCTATTCATTAGAACATATTCAGTTTTCTAGACTTCGCAGCACAGGATGGCTTTGTTTCATGTATTACAGACTTGGATATTTCTACAAGTTTGGAGGACATCCTTGAGGGGATATCTCTCCTCTATGCAAATTATATTTTGGAGGATTTTCTTGAGTCTCCACATTCCTTTGGTTGGACCTTGATTGGGGATCTTGATCTTGATAAAACTACATTGGAGGCACTTGATTCCTCTTTAGAGATTTCATACATGAGGCTTCCTCCCTCCCATTTCATTATGGAGTTGGAGTTTCTTTAGCATCTACCATTGGATTTGCTTCTTCTTCGAAACAGACCTATGGTTTGGACATCTTTTTTGCTTTAGACTTCTTTCAATGGTTTTGAGAACACTTCATTCTAGGGGGGAATCCACTCTCCATCTATTCCTTCAATCGAAGGATCATTGTATTGCAGTCTTTGGATCTTGTTTAACATTAGTTTCTGCATAGTCCTAGTTTGTCATCTTTTGGGCATGTACCTGATTTGATTGTGGCATCTTCATCTTCCTTGGGAAAGGAGACAAATGACCAGTTTTTAGAGACACCATCATCATCCATATTCATTCTTCCTTCCTTCAATTCCTATCCGAAATGGGAAGCATCCTTGCATTTCTACTTGGTTTTGTTTCTTCTGAAAGGGAGACAAGTTGTTTGTTGACATTGGATCATGTTTTTTCTATAGGCACTTACCATTTTTGTAGGTGATCACATATTGTGGGAGGCTACGTAGTCTCTCTCTTTCCCTCCTATGGGGAGGCTATTGATTTTATTTTATCTATGTGATAGATGGTGTACTTGGGGGGTATCATGGAGTCCTCCATCCTTCCTCACATATCTACAATTTATCTCCTTTTTGGAGATGGGTTTCTTCCCATTGGGTTTTCCCCTTTGCTCTGTTTGTGGGAGAAGAGTTGCATTTCATTGTCATTTGTAAATGAGTACCTAAAATGGGCATCATGCATCTGGGACCCATCATTCCATCATTGCATAATCATTGCATAATCATTGCATTTTCATTTCCTCCCAAGTTGTACTTATGAGTGGTGTTGGTGTAATTAATTATTTAAATTACACTAGCATAAGTTTTACTTAGGCATAATATTTAATTAATTCCTTGGTTGCATTTACTAGGCAATTAGTTATAATGTGGCCATCCCCCTTCACATGTATTTAGGATAAAGGATTCCTTCTAAAAGAATGAGTTGTCTTTTCTAGAAGTCTTATCCTATCTTCACATCACCCTAAGTAGTTAGTTAGGGTTCACATGTTGTTAGATCAAGACACATGCCAACATCATAATGCATACTACACTTCACTCTTGCCTATATATACAAGGTATTTGTACATTTGTAAATCATTCTATATCAATCTCATAATAGAATCTCAATTTGCATGCCTAAGTTGCAACACTTTCATGAGGGTGATTTTCTTCTTGGAAAAGATCCTTTGAAGGCTGCAACTTCATAGGATGATTGTGCATCCATAATTTCTACAATAAAAACATGTCTAAACAAAAAAATTGGTGACATTTTTGTTAGATCCACATTAAAATGTGGGCATGACATCGTTTTTTATCATTCTTGTATTTACTACCATTGTGAGATAGTGGTGATTTAAACTTGGGTGGAATGTGGGAATTCTAGTCAATCAAATATGAGTTGGGTAAACTGAAGTTGTTGAACTACGAAGACTTTACACAATACGTAGGCAAGGATATTAGAGATGAGCCCCCGAGAACTAGGTCTAGCCCCTAGGTCTTGTTATCTTATTTTTACTTTGAGATTACTATCGGTATATATTTTATCATTTTACATGCAATTTGAATTATGTTTTAATTTATTGATTAGTTAGTTGAACTAATTAGGTCTAGCTTGATGATGTGGATTTCGTGTCTCCACTTGAACCCAATCATTATTGTCACAACAATTGCTTACTT
>VDFB02367654.1:0-26795 GCA_007258455.2 Sequoia sempervirens
TAAAGATAATCCAAATGATTATCTTAATATTTAATATATGATAGTTTTACTTTTTCTTTTAAAATACTATATATTAAATACTAAGGTAACAAGATATTACCTTAATATTTAATACATTAATCATTGATAAATCATGCAATAGAAGGTCAAACTCTTATTGAACCTTTCCTTAAGTCACGGGCCTCCCTAAACATGATTAGGTTTATTTGACTCAAAAGTGATGGAACACATAAGATGAAAGAACATAATGATTTATTAAAATCATTAGTAAAAAGAGAAAAACATCAATCTTATGTCAATTTAGGGCAAAAAAAACTCAAACCCTAATCATTCTTTATCATTCTTCATTTCACACTTTGTATTTTCTGGAAACTTCTTCTGCCAGCGCTGTCATGCTAATCAAGTTTGGAGTTCGACCTACAGATTTCTTCACCGGTTTTTGTCAATTTTCACAGTATGGAAGCATAAACAGGAGTTAAGCGTTGATTTTTTCTGCCTTTGAGCCTCCATTCGATATTTCCTTCACTATTTTTTGTACATTCTTGGTTGCCACGCTTTTCCCTTACCTCTGTAAAGATATATATGATTGGCCTCTTCCATTCTTTGATGTTTCTAAGAGAAATAAGAAGAAAGTGATATCGAAGCTCAGCTCCTGTAGCTTTTCTTTGACTTATTCTGTAGATTTTCTTATTTAAAAACCTGATTTTGAGCAGGTTGCAGTCATGCCATGGGCACATCCTCCATTTGATGCAAAATAAATAATTTATGGGCTTGACCCTATTGATAGATTGCAAGAATATATCCGTATTGAAACCCCAAATGGATTCTTTACATATTCTTTACATATTTGACCTCTGCAAAATGTTTTCCTCCATTTTCTGACTGTGATGCAAATGTTGTTAGTTATTTTACTCTTAGAAATGCAACCTTGTTCATATTATGACTTTTCTCTTTAAAACACATACTGGGTGTTCATATCTTTGCAAATATATATCATTTACCTTCTTGTGAACACAAAAGAAACAATTTTCTTTATGGCAACGTCTGTATTTTTTCCTTCATGATAGCAACGACTATAAGTGAGAAGTTCTCTCCATCTTTGAAAAGATCAAGATATAATAGTTTCTCTACATTTTAAAATCCCTTTCTTCCACTTACGGGCCTGCTCTCTATACTGATTTATCTCTTGCATACCCACTTATGTTTTTAGCATTCTGGGTGCCCCTTTTTCTGCAGTTTATTGAGCCAACTGTAGCTCATCATGTTCATAATGAAGAACCTTAATGTTGTTAATAATTCAATGAGTGCTTCTTTTCAGCTCTTCTTCAGAAGAGATTTTGATGTTTTAAGAGAATCTGAGACTATACTGGGGTATGCTCTTGTATATCTTAAATAGTGAAGAGCTACAAGGTTGTCCTCTAGCTATGCATTCATGCCTGTAACTACCATTTATCTATTATTGCTCTTCCTATAAGTGAAAATTTTTAAATGCTTTGATTTGGCACCTAAAATATATATATGATCATTCACTTTAATCAGTTTTGTAGCAGTTGTCTTGTTCGTGACTGTCCTTGATATAAAGCTCTCATGTATGAATGTTGTTTGCCCACTTATAAAATGTTTGTAATATTCACCTGTAGCTTGATAATGTGCACTTGAAACTTTTCAGAATGCTTATGGTCCATTCTATCATCTTTATCTATTATAAAAATAGTCCCAAGCTTCATGTAGCAACCTGATGCTTGAAACCCAGTTTGATATGCATGAGGCATAATCATTGAAGCATAATCATTTTCTATTTTTTCAATTTTGTTATTCTGTAGGAAATTGGGGATAGTAAATGATAATGGAAGCCATACTCTTGATTCTTTTAATGGTGTCTTGTAACAATTTTCACATACAGTCATATAGACTGCCCTTCTGGTAACTATGTAGACATTCCACTTGATGATAACGCTCCATTTTCCATTTTTGTTTCTTAAGTCTCTTACAGACTATGTATGTACTTCAAAAGTTGTTAAAAACTCTTGTGATGACTTGATCTCTTGTTCACCCTTCAGCATAAAGGGGCTCAAAGCCTCATTAAAATGTGAATATAAATGAAAGGCATAGCTGAAACAAGAGATGACAAATGCAATTAATTCTCTCTTAACATATAATTTCTTTGATTGTTTTCATTGAATTATGAGCAATAAGATGCTTTGCTCAATCTGCTTTTATCATGTTGAAATAGAAACTGGTTATGAAACTATTAATCACAACAGTCCTATTTGGTGACTGCAATTTTAAATATCTGATAACTCTCAACTAATGATGTGAATGAGAGATGTCCTTATGATATGTCGGGCTCAACCCTTGTGGGAGCCCGTTTTGCTCCACATATCTAATGAAAATAATCATGAACATAATGAACCTGTTCCACACATTGAAACAAACAAGTTAGTAAAAATAAGCGAAGCTAAAAGCTTCCATTGAAATTTGTGTTCCTTGATTGTCAGCCTTTGTAACACAATCATTTGGTGAATGCCTGATTGAATGTATATTACATTCCTATTGGTAGCGTAGACATGAAGTAGAATGTAATTTATCATTGCTTAGAGTAAAACTCTAACATCATTCTTTTTACAATATTGCGGGTTCATGGAGCGTGGAATCAAGATTGTTGCAGTTTGGATACACAACAACTGAAGACACCGAGCAAAATCGGTTTGAATCATCACAGGAAATGATGAATTGCTTCCCTCCTTTATGTTTACGTTATCTTCAGTAGTGTAGTATTTTATCCCATCTTGTATTCATTATTTGATTAAGACAATCAAATCCAGTTACTCCCACGGCTTGTGTGGGATTTCAGTTTTTTCAAAATGAATAAAAAGCATTATTATGCAAATGTCCAATTTTCTGTTTCAAATACTTGCATAATAAAACTGTAATCAAAATGTAATATGATCTTTATGATGAAAAATGAATACTTAGCAGCAAAAACTTGGAAATTTTTGTACCTATCAATGGTGAGTTTAATTCAACTCTACCTGTTTGAGCTCGTAGTGAAAAATAGGTAACAACAATAGGTAAAAAGTTCCTAAGAATTTATTAGAAGCATATAGATATAATTGAAAAGCATAATTCTATCAAATAGATGTGTAGAATGATATATCAAAAGTGCCACAAAATATCTCAAAAGTGTAGGTATACAAATCAAAAGTGCGTGTTTATGACTCAGAAGCAAAAGTATATAGCTCAAAGTGCATTTTTTTTAGACATATGGTCAAAATTGTAGCTTTGTACCAAAAGTCTAGTTTTGCAGTGGATGATTTTTTTGGATAGATTATTTTTGGCAAGAAATCAAACAACAAATAAGATGGCTGATGAATTTTCAAGGTATTAAGGCTAAATGGTTTTTAGTAGTTTTTCACAAGAATACACACCAAGAACATTAACATCCCTAGAATTATTCAAATAGATGTGTCCTTATAGTGTAGGCCCACACAATAAAACACCTCAAGAAGTCGATATGTAGAGATCTAGTGGCATAAGGGCTCACCTTTTCCCTTTCTTTAGAGGCTTTGATACCTTTATCCCAAAGAGTTTTTGTCTCTACTCAAGGAGGTGCATTGTGATTAACTTCAAGCTTGATATTGAACCTTGCACCACACTATAAAGATGGTCGAAGGACTTATGATTTCTAAATACAAGGGTTTCTAGGAAATTTATGAACTAAGGGCCCATCTACAAATTCTTGAGTCTAGGAGAGTCTATCCTATCCTCTTCACCAAACAAGTCTTAGTGGATTGAGGGTCTTACGGCTTAGTCAGACACGATGATAGCTCACTCTTGAGGTACAAATTTTCCTCTTCCCCCTTTATATAGTTTTCCAAAAAATGTGGTTGAGGTCATCCCTTGGGGTGATCAAATCCCCAAGAAGGCCTCCTAAAGGGAAAGATTGATGTCAGTTTTTATGATCCCTAAGCTCGCACGAATCGCAAGGGGAGAACATACACAAGCTAGATCAACCTTGGGTTTTGAACATAACAAATAAGTAAGCTAGAAAGTGTTTTTGATCTCCAAGATCACACATAGCATAAGGAGAGAATACACACCAACTAGCCTACAAAAAAATAGAAAGCAAACTTTCATTATCCCTTAAGAAGTTGAAGTGTGCAACTAATCTAGTGATAAAAATATAAACTTTAACAAGCGTCCTTCACCAAATTATGGCAGTAGTATGCATTTTTTTGTTTTTCTCCCAACTATAGCCAAGTTGCACTAATTTAGTTTCAAATATCACTAAATATTAGTCAAAAAATAAAGCTTAAGTCTCAAAAACAAAAGTGCAATATTATAGTTTAGATGCACAAAAATAAAAATTAGAAGCACCAAAGCAATAATCAAGTTCATGAAAGTAACAATTAGATGTGATAAAGTAACAAACATAAGTGTAGCTATACCTGTCAAATGCATAGTTCTACTTATCAGATGCCCAGTCCTTCCTATTAGAAGTGCCAAATTGTCTCTGGTTTCAAAAAATACCTACAAATAGAGAATAAAAATAAAAGTGTCAAATGATGACTCAGAAGCACTGAAGGACTAATCAGATGCACCAATATGTTCTTGTAATCACAAAGGATCTACAAACAAAAGATAAAACCCTACAAAAATAAATAATTAGTTGAGATGCAAAAATATTGCAAGGGTTAGTTAAAAGTTGAATAATACATAGATTTGTCATAAAATAATATCCTACAAACAAAAATCAGTCAAAATTAATCAATGATTGAACAACCTATAGACAAAGGTTAGATGTGTTGATATATGGATCAAATATGCCACAAAGAGGATTAAATACACCTTTTGATAGATTAGAAGGGCCAATTTGTAGAGTAGAAGCATCGTTTAATATAATAGATTTACAATTTGATAGATTAGAAGTATCAGTTTGTATGTATACCTCTCAAAATTATAAATTTTCAAATAGAATAGTTAAATGTAGTGACATGGTCCCACCAAATGTGCCAAAGTATGAGAATGAAATGCTAAACTAAAAATAAGGATAATACAAATCAAAGTAAGTTTATCTCAACATTCAACAATCACCTTCAATAGAGCATGAACACAATAAATTAATCAAGTGAGAATACCTAAACAATAATACCTCAATAATTACTCATTTTTCTTAATTGATTAAATGATATGCTCCAAAGTATGATATGTGGATTGCTCTTCTTAACATAACCTATAATAGTGAATGGACATAATGATAGCATGAATGTTCTAAAAAATTATAGATTTTTTGATGGGTTGAAAGATGGTTGATTTATAGCTTTTACCTAATATCAATCAATGGTGGAGAATGATCAAAAGACCTGATGTATGAGATTGATTGAGATGACATAAGGAATGTTCACATGACATGTGTCTTGATGAAGAGCTTGATTGATGAGTTAACTAACTACATCTATGAGTGGACAAATTGCATGAATGTGTGAGAGTGAGAGCGAGAGCTAGAGTGAGAGTGAGTTTGAGTGTCTATGTGCTTTTTTTAGTTAACTCATTTAATTGATGGATATAATAATATTAATAGAATTAAATAAATAAATTTATTTGATTCATGTGTATGAGGAAAAGATATATTAGAATTTATTTTTAAAAGAATTAAAGATAGAAAAAGCAATTAAACTTATTTATTTAATTGTAGAGAAAATGTTAAAATTATTTGGATAAGAAGAATTAATGCATGGGTTATTTAATTAATGTGGAGGTGAGAATTAATAATTAATTTAATTAATAAAAAGGGAAATTTGATGAATTAATTAAATAATTAAAAATTATTTTATTAACGTTGATGATGTGTTAGCTTAATTAAATAATTGACAAAGGAATTGATGAGAAATGATGATAGATGAAATGAAATGTGTTAGTCATTTTTAAGTGTCTACAATATTTAACGGATAGACTATATATTGTGGGCACAGCCCACCCAAATTGTCTAACGCCGGAATTATCACGCCAGTAAAAAAGTTCCGAACAGTTGAAACAGTCTTTTAGTCACATGGCTGGAAAAATCTCCCGGATCTTTCAGTAGCCCTCATATTCCGATATTTTTGGACTGAAAGGAACTTAGATTTTCCCTGCCGTGGTAGGATTTCTTAAATTTTCCCTGCAAACTACGCCAATTTTTTCTCATCGGCATCGTTGACACAATTTGTGGAGAATCTTGCGGTAAATTAAAGGAGGTTGGCTCGGCAAGGAGGAACCTGAATCTGGGCGTGAAGTTGATGAGAAGCAATTGCATTCATTGAAATAGTCGTTGAGAGTTCTCTGTTTGGAAATCCAGATAAAAGAGTCGGGATCAAGCCAAAAAGCAACTGAATTTAAGGAACTTAGATTCCTCCGACAGGGTGGTGACATTTCTGCTTTATGGCCAGCGAATTTGGAGTCGATTGAGCGATTGAATGTGTTCCATGGCGCTATCTATAATGATGGTGTCACTTTGTATCAGGCATGTCCTCACTACTTATTCCATTTATTTTTCTCTCTCTAATGGATTGCTTTAGATTTGGGGAAAAAAATTACAATAGAATGACAACATGGATGCAGCTGCCAAGAAGCTAAGGATGATGAGAGCCACTGCACAGTCTCGCTACTAGGTATACAAGCCCACAAAAATCATCCAAAATTCTTCCTTAGAAGAATTGGATTTGAGGGAATTGAAAAGTCTACAGAAGTTTCCGGAAAAGATTGACCACTTAATTGTCGTCAAGGTCTTGATACTAGATAAATGGGATAAAATGCAAGAGCTGTCTGAGCAGGTCTGTGGAGGTCTGTGGGTTGTGTTCATTAAGTAGATTGAGCATTTGTGGTGGCGAGTCCTTGAGAAATCTGCCAGAATTGTTTGGGCAATTAAGCTCGTTGTAGGAGTTGATACTAACAAGTTGTAAACAATAGGAAGAATTGCCCTCGACTTTTGGAGGTTTGAGTTCTCTGAAACATTTGAATTTAACAGTGTGTTTTAACTTAAAAGAATTTCCTTTGAGCTTCGGGTAGCTAAGTTCTTTGGAGGTCTTAAATTTAGATAGCCGCTCTAAATTAGAAATCTTCCCTTCCATGAGCTTTTGGGAGCTCAGAACTTTAAAAGAATTGAAAGAATTGTCTTCCAGCATTCAAAAGCTTACTTCTTTAAGACTTTTAGATTTAAGTTATTGCTTGAGATTGAAAAGTTTGCTCTTCCATTTTCCAACAAATTATAATGCAACTGTTGTAGAATCTTATCAGACTTCTTGCAAACATGGTGTTGAAGGAGTGCCTGGTATACTGGCGTAATCATATTCACAACCAGAAATGAACAAGTTGACATAATAAAGAGGGAGTAACAGTGATTATTCGAAATGCAAAGTTTGACATGTACAAGGGCACAATGTGTCTTGCTGTGGACAAGTGGGGGAGAGTTGAAGTTACTGAACCTGCAAGCTTTATAGTGAAAGAAGACAATAATCTTTCTGCTGTTGAGTACGAGTTGGCCAGTGTTGCAGAATAATGTTTTAATCTAGTTTTAAAGCCAGACGCAGTCAGAGCTCTGTTATGCCAAGAAGTTGGATTGGATTTGAATAGAATGAATTACGTTCAGTTACTGAAAGCTGTGGAGAGAGAAATGTTTCTTTTTGATAAGAGGATGAAATCTTAAAACCCATTTTGTATCAGAATACACTTGAACTTGACCTCATCAACTGGATTTATCCATGTAGTGGTACTGGTTGGTTCATTTTTGAGGACTGCAAACACTTTACTAGAAAGGCAGATGTCTGGATATCAGCATTTTGTATGGTGATGATACTAGAATTTTGCTACTTGGAACTTTGCTGGTCTTCAGAAGCTCAAAGTAGGCATTATATACAGGTAGAAAATTTTAGGAATATGACAGTTTAGTAGGCAAATTGCTGCTCGGTATATATTAATACTTTAACTAATGACCAAAAGATTTCAACATCCTTTTCTGTCCAAAATAATAAAAATAATAAATAATAATTGCTGCAATCTTATCCTTATCTATGCAACAAGGGTGAAAAAATCTCGCCGATCTCCAAATCAGATCGAACTTTCTTAGCCCTGAAACTCCGATATTTTCAGATCTACACTGTGAAGAGATTGAAGAAGCAACTGAAGGGAGATAGGTTTCAGTTCGTCTCATTTTAAAAATATTTGCTATTTTGGGTTTCGTAAATTTTTCCTGCTAACTCTGCCCACTTTTTCTCATCGGCATAGTTGCATGACACAATTTGTGCAGAATCTTGAGGTAAATCACTTTCCATAGTTCCAGTGAATTTTACTTTTTTGGAATTTGGAAGGTGTTAAGTTGATTCCTAGCAAGTCAAACCATTTACTCATTGCTAGAGGTGCTATGTTCGATTCTTAGCTGACTTGGTTCATGGAAAATTGAAGAGTCAAGCGAAAAGAAGTTTGGCAGAAATCTAAAACCGTTTAGTCATCGCTACAAGGAAAAATCCACACTTTGAATGACAAGATTCTTAGAGGTAGATGTTACGTTCGATTCCTAGCTAACCAGGTCCATGGAAAGTTTACAGAGCAAAATGCCATAACATTTCTGTCTAGGCATTCCACAACATTTACAGAGTAAATCTGAATTAGTTTGCATTCTAAGTTGTAGATCTGAGACAAAAATGCATGATGCAGATCCACTTCTGAATGCTTGTAACAAATTTGCAGCTTCATAGAAATATACAGCTCAATAAGTGATGTCATGAACTCTTAATCTGGGATTGTTCCTAATGCTAGATAACGCTTCTCTTCTCTATCCTGCTTTATTAGTTTTCTGCATTGTTGATACATAAGAAGAGATGCTACATGTTAGTATACTATATCACTATCTCCTATGTGACCTTCCCCTGCTGCTATACATAAAATGTATTTAAAAAAGGTTAAATAAACCTCCATTCATGCATGCTATCCCCTGTTCTGCACTTGGTGCCTACTGCCTTCATAACCCAAGTGAGAAGAAGAAACTGAAAACAAGCAATGTTTACACACACTTGCAATTTCCTTTGAACTAAATTATTATGTATTTCAACAGAAATATCAAGCAGAAGAACAGAAGATCACTGAGATAAGTAAAAAATTGACAGAAATATCCCCAACTCAAAGAACAAGAGGAAAAATATGAGAAAACGAGGTAACACAGAATAGATTACATAGAATGCAGTGTTAACTCCTGCAGTATAGCCAGGCTACAGTTTCATGGCTACACTAAAGTAGCCTGACTTGTATGCCTTTAAAGACATGAACCCGCTTTCTGCATTCATTCATTGATTAAGTTTTTTAGCAATATCAATCAACTGTTGCAAAATGTGAAAGGGTTAAAGGCAAGCATAAGGATCTTAAAATAATCAAATGATTACTTGAGTGCCTGTCAAGCCAGATAGTTATCTGAGATTGGTCCTATCATGCATTAGATATTGAACTAATTCTGCAATCAGTATATCATTTCTTCCTAATCTGGTCTGGGACATTGATACAGAAAGATCATACATATTTTCAAAAACTTTCTACAAAAATATATTATACGATGGCCAAGGTTGCATACTTTGCGTCACCCGTTTAGACTGATTTTTGGACATTATTTTGGAGATTCAAGAGTGGTGGCAACTGCACTGCAATGCTGCATAAATTCCACTTATTGCATGGTTTGAATGAAAGAAATAAGGAAATTTAAAGGCTTAAAAGTTATAAGCTACCTGGAAGATAGCTTCAACTATTTGCAACAATAATAGTTCTGTAAGCACAAACAAGAAAATTTAGAGCAACTTTGCATAGTCCATCGCATAAGACCTCAAAAATTGGAATATAACTTACTAATAAATTCTAGCAAGGTTCTTTTTGGCACAAAATGCATTGAACTTTTGAATGTATCCTGTAAAAAAATTCCAAGCTTCTAATGGTAGATGTCTAAAGAGTATGGTTGGTACTCTAAATTTCAAAATTACTCTCTTCAACAAGAGTACATAGCAATAATCAATTTGAAGCTATCTTAAACCAATTACTGAAACAATGATGAGTGAACAAATAAAAAAGGCCCATGATAGTGTATCAAGTTTCTGCTATTATTCTGTACACATTAATTTTATGTCACCGAATTTCCCCACCTTTAAAACAGATCATCCGTAATTTTAATGTAGTAATATATTTAATCATAAAATTGCCTGTTTGAGATGAGTTTTACCATTTTAAGATTGTTGAACCCCTCGTTGAATTTCACAGTACTGTACTCTGAAGGATATCTTGTTGCTGATACCTCCTTGCATATTATAGGAAATACAAATAGAAATGCTACTGCAAATATAACCCTACCGATGAGCATCATGATGGAATGGATTAGATTATATGCCCGACAAATAGCCAAGGCTTCATAAAACTACTTATTTGAGGGAAATAAAGTACACCCTGCATTTTGTTTAGGGGTAATAAATTAATCAGCACTGTTTAAACTATTACAAAACTGTTCAAAATGTCTGCTTTATTCTAAGAAAGGTTTTGTTCTTAGAAAGGTTGTGCTCTTGGTTTGGTCCTCTTAATGTAGTTATATCTAAAACTTTAAAATGTTTAAATCAATATCTGATTATACAAGGTGGTAATGCAAGCTTTAGTGCGAAGCAAATCTAATGATTTGCTAAGAATTGAGTAACCCCGAAACCCTGATATTATGTATTCATGTTGTCTCTTGATATTGGTTCTTTACCAACATAATAAATAGGGCCCTTTGCCAAAGTACCCACTTTTATGTTCACATATTTACCAATAGACTACTAGGATTTAAATGATTTAGAAACACGCATATCAGAGAGGAGTAGAATCCAATTAAAATTGATAGTGTGTAGTCTTTTGTAGAAACCCCTGTTTCCCTGTCTTCTGAATCTGCTTGTTTTGATTGTTTTTGAACGTGTTTATTGCATAAACCATTGAAGTGCGATTTTGAAAGAAATTGCTGAATAAATTTAAATAAAATAATACAACTCTGGAAATGATATAATCTACTGAAACTCCTGATGCTAGACTATTTATTAATCTTCTGAAATGATTACAAATAAGATCCGATAACATGCAACTAAAAAGGCAACGATATTTTGATGAAAACCTGATTATTGCGGCAAGCTGAAAGAAAACTCTATGAACATTCTGTGATAACTTCTGAATGAAGATATCTCTTTGAATGCAATAGATCAGCTGATATTTCACAGCCTCTGAACTGCAACACTGAAGATGGCTCGTTCTCCAATGCCTGTAGACAACTGAAACCCTTGGCTTCGTTCTCCAGAAGAAGTCTTGATCAAAAATTGATTTCATAACATAATGAACTTTCTTCACAATGAAAAATACTTATATTCTCAAGAGGGTCGACTTTTCTCAAAAAGGCATCATTTAAATAAAATTGAATTTTATCTTTTAATATTTCCAAAGTCTCGAACGCACTTTTAATTATAAATTATAATTAAAAAGTGGCCCCCTTCAATGTTGGTCGAACCCTTCAAGAAATCACTTAAGTTATAATATTAAATAATATTATAACTTTATAATATAAGTTCAATATTTAATTTATCAACGCTTATTGAAGAATAAGTGATTGACTTTGCACATGACCAAACCATACTGCTAAAAATAGCGTAGTGCTCCGCTGAATGACCTAACTTACTAAAAATAGCAAGTCAGGCAAATGATGTCCGAAAGACCCCGAACGAAAGCCAACTGGTAAGTTCTGACAATCCGAAGCCAAGCCAAGCTCCAACAAGACCCTCTAACCAGACATATTAGCCTACGAGGGCTAAGAATAGGCTAAATCCACTGAACTCTGATGCTCACAAAATTGGGGACATTACAGTCCGCCCTCCCTGAAATTGCTTGTCCTCAAGCAATCTCTACTGCAAAGAAACCCAACTCCTCGGAAGGCCCAAAAGAAGAACTGTGAAATGTCCCACATATCTCTAACTGACTCCTGTAGCATCAACAAAAAAATAACTGCGCAAGCTATCCCTGGATCCCAAACCCAGAATGAAAGTTTGTCATGTCTTACATCCTCAGACTTCCGATGCACTCTATTGTCGCCAACTTCACCATGTTGTGAGTGGTGAAGTAACCCAATGGGTCCCATCCAATACTCGGTGCCAAAACTGTCACCACCTGGATCCCAATACAATCTGAATTCACATCCATCTGTCATGCGGAAATAAGAACTTCTAGAAGCATCTGCTACACTAAATCTCTCCCTGTCCTCTGCTAACCCTCGTGGATGTGATTATTGACCAAGCCATCATGCCAACTGACACCATAGTCATCCTGTAACCATGTACCCATAAGAAAACTCTCTGACATAGAAGTAGCAAACCCTGTTGGATACCTATCAGCATGATGTAAAACTGACAGCTGTCCCTGAAAGTAATCCCTCACAAACCACTGAGTCTGGTGCTTGCAGCTGCTAATCCCATCTTCTAAAGATGGTGAATACCCATCCCACAATGGATGGTATAACTCCGGAGCCAATCCACACCGACGCATCATCAAATCCTCCGTGTGTGGACTAAAGGAGAAGTGATGAACACTCCTCACTATGCAATCAAGATAAAATGCTCCCACCTCTGTCAAAGGCTGACCATCATAGTCCTGGGGAAACAAATCAACATAAGTACAAAACTCCATACTGGATGATGCCTTACATATCTCCTGTGACGACGATGGAGTAGTGACGTGACCTATCACACAATTCTCGGAAAAATCAACTATCTCGTCACAAGAGCTCTCAACCAAAATACTCATCCCATCTTAATTAACTACACCCATATCTGTGATAGATGTCACCTCACTACAACTCGTAGATATAAGATCCTCATCAACTGCCTCTGTATATAACTGTACTGTATCTGCAGCTGGTGGAGACTGTGCCAAACTCAACTCCACGGTAAGCTCCTCCAACTGTGACTGTGACTCTTGAAGGGCCAATTGACTACTCTTCAATGAGTCCATAGTCACCTCAAGCTCATGAGTGAGCTCATCAACCTGCTCCTCCTTCCTCTGCAATGCATCATAACAAATGCAATCCCACTCGAGAAGAAAATCCCTGTCTGCAAGTAGTTTTAAGTAATTTTGTTTCATCATTCCAATTGCTTCTCGAAGTGCATGTATCTCTGCAAGGGAAAAACCACTATCACCGTGCTCATCTGTCAAAGGAGTACTCCAACCATACGTAGCTAACATCTGACGAGCAACATCAAAATGCTCAATGGTTGTGGCAATCATATTGTCATTCACTTTTAGTTGCCCAACCAAATGATGAGGATTTTGTAGCTTATGACCCCCATACAAGTTTTCCGGTTCACCATATGCACTATGATACGAGGCTGATTCATCATCACTCACTACACAATATCATGTGTGCTTTCATCCATGCACACCTCAACATCTAAGGTACTGCTGCTATGTACCTCAAAGGATGGCTCAACTGATAAGGTAGAAATTGCTGGTATGACAGTATCTTCACACACTTCCACTCCCAAAGTAATTGCATGCCCATTCCAAGCCCGATCCTGGGATTCCATATCAACATATGAATCTTCTAGCTTGTTTTCAAGGGTCTGATCTGGAAAATCAGACTCACCATGACATGAATCCTCAACATACAATGCATCATTAGTACCCAATTCCTGAGTACTTTCATGCGTCAATTCAATAGGATCATTTTGCACATGTGAAAACACTGCTGTCTCATGCTCATGCAAGGTTTTGTCATCGCTGTCATGAAAATCAGAAGTAGCCTCTATAGTAGAAACTTCTCGAGTCACCTCTTGCAAGGATGATGTAGATAAATCATTAACCAAAGCTGTTCTAGTGTCTTCTTGAATCAAATCAGCATGTCTATCAAATTCATCATATAAATTTCTGCATACCTCATCGGAACTTGAAGACACCACATCATTCTCATGAAGAATTATATCAATCACATGTGAAGATTCTCTATCCAATTCGTGTGTAAACAATTCATGGGCTATAGTGTGATACTCCTTCCTTGCTTGCTCAGTTTTGTGGTAAAGACTCGGGTGCAAATCCATGTAACTCTTGAATGAACAGTTCTTCTTAACACGTTGAGGGAGAGTGCTATATTCTTCAAACATGCTAATCACTACCTCTTCTCTGTTTTGTGGTGTTGGAACTTTGCTGGTAGGAAGTGAAATAGATCCTTTAGGCTGTCCCAACCTTGAAAGCATCTGCTCTAAACGCAGCAACTGTCGACTGAACTTGTATTAGGATTGTTCAAGTTCTTTCAATGCTTGTTTATTGCTGGACAATGTTTTCATGAAGCCCATTTTCGCTGCCAAACTGAAAACCAAATCAACTGACTTGATTTCAGGCCTTCATTGCACTGTCCCTTACTAGTGATGATGTAATTTTTATCAGTTTGCTGCCCTGGAAATTTCGTCAATCACCTCTTCAGTCGCTACTGAATATCATTTTCCTTTTATGTTCTGAGTTTATTTAGTGTTTCATATGCACAAGAGGCTCTATTTGAAATGTACCAATGTCTGAGATAAAAGCAAATGCAAGTTCTTCTAATCTTTGCGTTATTGTGATGATCAATAAGCATCTACAGTTATTGAGCATTTATGCAAACACTTACTAAGTAACTCAAAACTTCTTTATGACTGAAACTAATGCAATTAAGCAGCTACAGTCGTTAAGCCAAGTGTCAAACAGTATATTGGCAACTCCAAAAACACCTTCAGATGACTTGGCCACTAATCTTGTACAAATGTTTCCAAATTTTCCGAAAGACTCATGCAATCTACTCCAGAATACATGGCTCTTAAGTTAATACAGAATGCTGAAGTCGAGCCCCCAATATGCTGCACCCAGAAATGAGTAGAAGTCCTTCAGCATCAAAGAATCTGCTACTGCAGTTCCCTTTTGAGTCACGTCCTGAAGATTGTGATCTTTCTCCTGAATCGGAGTATCCTCTTATTAGAAGGCAATGCCTTATATTGTGTGATGGAGCAAACATAAAATTGAATGGCTCTGTGAATAGCTACACCAACGTATATCTACCCTTTTATTTTTGTCTTCTACGGAGGTTATCTTTTTGACGCCTCAATGAAGAATACAACCGTTCCACTAGAATTTGCTGAAGGTAGTGCGCCCAGAACATATAGATAAATTCCCACGATTTAATAATATTGCTTTTGTATTTAGTGGTGCCCAAAAATATCTTATTTGAAACCACGATCCACCCAGATTTAGGCGCCGCAGGTCTCCTCCAATTGCGTCTTCTTTAATATTCTTAAATCTTCAATCCCCATTACAACACGATTATCATTTCATTTTGTCTTTAACGCTAGATTGATGAGACGAGAATGCTTTTAATCGAACTGGCTCACCTTTTATATCCTTTGTGTCTTTTCTGAAGATGACGATTTAATTCAAGCAACTCCCGTGGCTACCCAAAAATTGCATCTACTTCCTAGTTTGTCTTTTTCGGCTCTCTAATCTCGATTTACCATCACAAGCACCTCCCGACAAGTGAAAATTAATCGATTCCTTTCCTAGCTGGCGTTTATTTGTCTCCTTGACTATATATGCCACAATTTTTAATAAATCAACTCCTGTGTGCGCAGCTCCCTGTATTCCTTGTCTTATCCAAGCAGCTTAGTCACTGAGCTTTTGTCTCCTTCTGAAGCATACGTTCCTTCCAAAAAAAAAACCAATTCTATTCTATTTGCTTGTCTTATCTGGTGCGACAGTTCGATAAATAAATTATTTCTTGGTCCCCCATTAGTCCACCGTGCCACGACTTTAATACGTTTTTGCTTAAACTTTGATATCTAGCAATCAAAGTCGAATCACCACAATGATAAATAAATTGATTTAAGAAAGCAAAACGAATTCTTGAACGTCCCAATAAATCCTTCTCTGTTGCTTTTTAATTGTGCGATGTGGCATTCAAATTCATTCTTTCCTGCAATTTGTCTTATATCGAATATTTTCCTTTATCTCCTGTGCGCCTACATTCCCACGATTTGATATTCATGCAGCTAACCTGCTGAGAGAGCAGCTTCAGATTTTGTCTCTTTCTGACGACTTCTCTGTATGCTGACGGCTTCTTATTTCGAATTTTTTTTATTTTATTTTTGACTGATATAAAAGATCCGATTGTCTTTTTGCACCTGTTGAGACAATAAGACACCACGATTTTGTCTTCTGCCAGAACCTTTTGTCTTTTACCCCACGATCTTCAGAAATATTAAAATAATTCCATTCATTTGCAAATAATTAGAATTATAATTTCTGTAGATGTAAATTCAAATGATATAACTCTGATTCTCTGAGAAACTTCAAACCCTAAATTCTGAGATTTTCTTTTGCTCATAAATTTTTACTCAACACAGGATGGCAGGAGACCGCTCTGATACCACTGTAGAAACCCCTGTTTCCCTGTCTTCTGAATCTGCTTGTTTTGATTGTTTTTGAACGTGTTTATTGCATAAACCATTGAAGTGCGATTTTGAAAGAAATTGCTGAATAAATTTAAATAAAATAATACAACTCTGGAAATGATATAATCTACTGAAACTCCTGATGCCAGACTATTTATTAATCTTCTGAAATGATTACAAATAAGATCCGATAACATGCAACTAAAAAGGCAACGATATTTTGATGAAAACCTGATTATTGCGGCAAGCTGAAAGAAAACTCTGTGAACGTTCTGTGATAACTTCTGAATGAAGATATCTCTCTGAATGCAATAGATCAGCTGATATTTCACAGCCTCTGAACTGCAACACTGAAGATGGCTCGTTCTCCAATGCCTGTAGACAACTGAAACCCTTGGCTTCGTTCTCAAGAAGAAGTCTTGATCAAAAATTGATTTCATAACATAATGAACTTTCTTCACAATGAAAAATACTTATATTCTCAAGAGGGTCGACTTTTCTCAAAAAGGCATCATTTAAATAAAATTGAATTTTATCTTTTAATATTTCCAAAGTCTCGAACGCACTTTTAATTATAAATTATAATTAAAAAGTGGCCCCCTTCAATGTTGGTCGAACCCTTCAAGAAATCACTTAAGTTATAATATTAAATAATATTATAACTTTATATTATAAGCTTCAATAATTAATATTTAATTTGACAATTAAAATATTAATATCTTCCTCAATTTACGTCCGATTAACGAACCGTCTGAAGCTGAAGAATAAGTGATTGACTCTGCTCATGACCAAACCATACTGCTAAAAGTAGCAGGGGTGCTCCGCTGAATGACCTAACTTACTAAAAATAGCAAGTCAGGCAAATGATGTCCGAAAGACCCCGAACGAAAGCCAACTGGTAAGTTCTGACAATCCGAAGCCAAGCCAAGCTCCAACAAGACCCTCTAACCAGACATATTAGCCTACAAGGGCTAAGAATAGGCTAAATCCACTGAACTCTGATGCTCACAAAATTGGGGACATTACATCTTTATTAGGGTGGACCAAACAGATGTACAATGAGGGTTTGTTTCGGCTTGCTCTCAGGGTCATATACTCCTATCTTTTCTTCTCCACTAACAATCATGCTTTTGTCTAATTATAAAACATACATCTCTGTCAATTGCAACAACCAATTCATTTCTTAATAATAATTTAGTAAATTCTACTGGCAAGAAATAATATATATTCTCAAAAGCACCAATCCTATGCTAGATGTGGTATTTAATTTAATTTTAACTTCTAATACTTTTATTGCTAGGGTTCATCCCATTCAGTATGCAAACTTACTGTGTATATCCCAATAATTTTCCCACTTGAGCAAATCTTGTTCTGCAACTTACTTGTAAGTCCCAATAATCTAATCAGTTGAGTGCATCCATTCTACACGTTTGTATCAAGTGGAGGTGCAGATGAAGGAGAAAAAGTTCCTTTTAAAGATGGGTATTGTGAATCAAAGCATCACCCCATCAAAGAAAATGGAAGGAGGTAGTAGGTAATATGTGTCGGTATAATAAATGATATTTTCAGTCATACTGTCATTTACTTGCACTTCATAATGTTATACTAATTATTTATTTATTCCATTGTTCATTTAGGCTGGTGGACTCAACTTTGTCCTCTCTGTAGAATATAATTATTCTATACCAAGCATATCCTCCCAACCATAAAATCATTATTAGTATGGATGTTTAACATGGTTCTCTAGGACATGGTGATACACCTTCAATTGTACCTATGAGTATTTAGGAACACACTATTAAGGCATCCAATTCAAATATGATGCATTTGATAAAATTGAGTGATAAGGATCCTTAATTGCATAACTATTAAGGCTACCAATTAAAATATAATCTATTTGGTAAAACTGAGTGATATGGATGCTTAATTGAAATGGAATATTTTATTTTGTAAAATTGTCAGTACTTTTTGAGTTCTTAACCAAATGGAATGTTAAACTTTTAAACTTTTTTCCACATACTTTTGATTGTGGCTTAGTTGAGTTATATCAAATGTTACCAAATTAAAGATTATGTTTAATGGAAGGCATGCATAATCGTTGGTTTGTTGTGAGATGAGTTACCAAATTTGACAGTATGCCAACATAAACAAACCTCTCTCCAATCTCCACTCTTGTAAGTAAAAAATGTACTAATTGAAATCAAGGCTAGAATAGCTATGGATAGATAAAATCTACTAAAACAAAGCAAGAAAGGACACATAGCTCAATGGTCAAGTACTCCAACATCAAATGAGTACTAGTCCTAACTGATCGATGACAACTTAGCAGCTTAAATAGACTCAGAAAAACACTCTCATGCAACCATAAAAACACATATATAGAAACAAAATAATTGTGTTCTACCCCTTTTCTTTAGTAGTTTTTGAGATCTAATATCTAGACCCCTCTTCCCTTTTTAAGGACAATTTAAATTTGATAGATAACATAATTTATAAAAAAATGGTTATTCTATTGACCCAATACTACTTTGAAATTTATAAGACTTTTTATATAAATTGCAATCGGCTTAACCATTGCACCTCCTTCTAGTGCAAGTGCTAGTTATAAAAGAAATGTTAGAAAATAATTTTTAGAGGAAGTATATTGTAACAAGTAATCTTACATGTAGAAGAGGATTGTTTGAGAATCATAATTTATTCATGTATAGTAAGTATATGAGTTTGAAGGGCATCAAAGGCAAAGTTTGTTAAATCCATAATGACTTAGTCTTTAGGGTGAATAAATTGTATGTCTTAGGGAGAGATAATTGATTTGATAATACTATCAAGAAGTTTGTCTTTAAGGAATCTATTTTCCTCGTGTTAAAATTATAAATGTTATTTAGTTTATTATACCCAACAATTTTATGCATTTGTTTTGTACATTGCAAATATAAAGGTGATGGTTAGGTATATTGTTGAGAAGTACTAATGAGCAAGAACATGAACAAAATTGATTTTTTTTGTTTGAGTTCATCAAAGTAAAAAAAATTGCTAGGATGAAACTCATTTAGTAAATGGGCCCAAAGTGAACAATTCTTAAAATACAAATTCTCCATAGTATTGATAGAACAAAACCAAAATAATATAAGGATAATTAATCTAGTAGCTCTACACTATTTTCTATTGGTTGTACACATAGTCTATCTCAAATGTGAAACGTGTACAAATATAAAATCCTAAAAATCAAGGTCAAAATAATGAGTCTATATGGTTTGCATTTTAGTTGTATGAGTGTGAGAGTGCATAGAGCTAGCAAATGCAAAAACACAAACCTTAATCAAAATATTCATGAGCAATAATTGACAACACAAGTTATTGATGCACATAAGAGTACAACAACAAAAATTGGGTGTAAGTGCAAGCATTACACAGAGTATAATAACTTGTTTCCCAATAAATAGTCAAGATTGGGAAATTGACCTTAGCAATTATTTTCAACATGCCTAACACACTCTAGTGTGGTAAGTGTGATCAAGTTTCTATGAAAAGAGATATCACTAGGAAAATTAATTTTAGATCCCACCCAAAAATAAATAGAGAAATGGGGTACTATTTGTTACCCCAATGAGATGCTTGCTCCCACAATGTCTCACATTTATTAACAAAACAATTCAATTCCTAAGCAAGGCAAGGTTTGTAGTTCATGAAAATAAATGTTTTATATCCAATAATGCTAGCTTGAGCAATAAAACACAAAAAAGTTATAAGATATTTGAGGTAACTATTTAAAAATATCTATTTTAATCAATTATTCCCAAACCATGCTCATTTATATAGTAGAAAAAAGATTTGCCCCAAAAAATCATTATAACAAAAATTTCACAAAAACTAAAATATAAAGAAAATTTTATTTTACTATGAGATTTGGAGGAGCATAAATCTCATGGAATGTAAAAAATGGAGGACAACATTTCTCACTACTATTAGTAGTGTTATTACATGTGCTTGATGGTGTGGGCAATGCCTATTCTCTTAGATTTTGTTCATGCTAGAGGCCTATAATATAAAAAATGTATAGTTATGTGCCTTTGTTATTCAATTCATAATTCCATAATAAAAGATAAATAGAGTTGTGTTGATCTATTTTAGCCTCTTAATTTATTGTATTAAAGAGAGGTTGTCCTGGATACTCACAATTTAGTTATAAGAACAAACCCTTTTTCTTTATAAATGTAGAAAAATATTTTACTAGAGGAAAGCACACCTTAGATGTAGATCACACGATACAATAGCATGTATACTCAAAAAACCCCCTAATGGTACAATTACATAACTCTCATATATCATGATATTCAAGCTCTAAATCAATACCGTGTAACTAACTTTAGATTTAAAAATGTGTTAATCTTTAGTATAAATCACATAAATTAAGATACACTTGAAAAATCACATGATAGCATAGGCATCTTAATGTTGGAAGAAAATTTACTTGCAAAGAGAACACAATGAAAGCTTCCTACTTTAAATGGTAATGACATGCTAAATGTACTTATGTCAATTGAATCCTCTATATTTGAGTATTTGGGTATTAATCTATATTAGCTCAATAATATTATATAGGTTTATAAACATGTTCAAAAATCCCTTATTTTTCAATAAAGACTAAACCCTAGAATCCTAATAAAGATCGAAAACTATTTCTAATTCTAATAAAGATCATAAAGTAGCCATGTGATTAGATATAGATCTTTATTAGAGTATCACACTCACCTCCACAATCCACAACTCCATGCCTACCTCTTTAGATAGAATCTCCCCTTTATCACATTCCACATTATTATCAACCTTACATATTGATTCTCTCTTAGAGGATTGGAGCACCAATGTTGTTATCCACAACATTGCTAGAACAAAGCTAAAATAATATGCAGAAGATCAAATTGGAAACTTTACATTGCTCTCTATTGGTTGTACATGTATTTTATCTCAAGTGCAAATTAAAAACACTAGAGAAATTAAGGTCAAATCATGGTCATTTAGAAAAGAATATATCGCATATAAACATCATGTTTGAACATAGTTTTGATTATGTGGACATGAATCTACTTAATTTCTTGTTGATATAATATGTTGGCATATTTCTTGATCATAGAAGGAAAACTACCAAAGAATATAGCTTCAACAACCCACTAAGAAAAGAAAAACAAGAGTATGCATACAATATGCAAGACTATGTTGTTGGTCAAAAGTTAAAGTTATGGTTCTCTTTCTGTTAGGAGTTTATTTCAAGTATAGAACATGCTAAATTGAAACTTGAGGCAAACTAAGAAATTAATTCTATTTTAGTTTATTATACCCAACAATGTTATGGATTTATTTTGTATATTGTCAATACAAGGGTGATGGTGAACTACATGGTTAAGAAGTACTAATGAGAAAGACTGAATGAAGTAAATTTGTTTGTCTATGTTCACTTGACTAAACAAAATTTTCTAGGACAAATATCATGTAATATATGAATTCAAAGAAAATAATGTTGAAAATTCAAATCCTTCATAGCATTACCAAAACACAACCAAAGTAACATGAGGAAGATCAATTTGGCAACTCTACACTTCTTTCCATTAGTTGTATAAATGTTCTATCTCAAATATAAACCATGTACAATTGGAGAATCCTAGAAATCAAGGTCAAAACAAGCAATTCATAAGGTCTTTATTTTAGTTGTATGAGTATGAGAGTGTATGGAGCCAGCAAATGGAAAAACACAAACTCTAATCAAATCTCCATAAATAAAGTAAAATAATTGAAAGTGCATGTCCATAATGAACACAAGAATACAACACAAGTCTTTTAGGGTGTGAGTGCAAACACTATATGGAGTTCAATAACTTGCTCTTTAAGAAATTGTCAAGATTGTGAAACATACTTGAGCAATTCTTTTCAACATGCCTAACACACTATAGTGTAGTGGGTGTGATTAATGTTAATGTAGAGACTTACCATTGGCAAGACTCAACACCAAATCTTCTTCAAAACCTATTAGAGAAATGGGGTACTATTTGTGACCTCAATTAGATGCCCAAACTCATGATGTCCCAAAATTACCAACAAAATAATATAATGACTAAGCAAGGCAATTTTATATTTCATAAAATTAAGTCTTGTTTATCCAATGATGCTAGCTTGGGCTTCAGGAAAATTCATCGCCAACAATTCATCGTCGAAAAATTCACTACCAACAATTCACTGCAATGACAAATTCATCTTGTTGAAAATTCACCACCAACAATTCACTATCGCGGATAATTCATCACATTAACATTTTTTTAGATATGTGTATATTTGCAATAGTACAATAATAGAGATGGCTAATATTGTTGTATAATTGGTTTACTAGAATAAAATAAAATATATTGAAAAATGTTTTCAGTTTTATTATCATAAATCAAATTTTCTAATTGTATATGTGATGAATTATCCGTGGCGATGAATTGCTAGTGGTGAATTTTCCACGAGATGAATTTGTCATGGCAATGAACTGTTGGCGATGAATTTTCCGATGGTGAATTGTTGGTGGTGAATTTTCCTAACTAAAACACATGGAAGTTACAACATATTGGAGGCAAGTCTTTACAAAATCTATTTTGACCCATCTTGCCCAAACCACATTCATTTACATAATAAAAAAAAAAACTTGCCCTAGAAATCATCATCACAAATAGAGTCACATAGACCAAAAAACATAAAGATTTTAATTTTACCATGAAAAGGAGGCTCTTGAGAGGAGCATAAATCTTGTGGAAAGCAAAAATGAAGGTTAAAATTATTCATTGCTATTACTAATGTTATCAAATTATTTGGTAATGAAGCCAATGTCCATTTTCTTAGCTTTTTCTTCATGTTGGAGGGCTATAATACCCAAAATATATGTTGTTGTGTCTTGTACGAAATATAAATAGAATTGTAATAATAGATTTTAGCCCCTCGATTTGATACATTGAAGAAAGTTTCCACAACTACTCAAAAAAATGCATTACACTCTAAAAAGAAGAAAAAACTTTAAAAAAAAAACAGATATCTTAGATGCAAATCACAAGATACAATAACACATGTCCTCAACAAACCCTAAATAGCAGCCATTTGCAACACTGCAGGTTCTACAAGCAATGTTAGACTAGACCCAAAGCAAAACAAAAAGAAGCCTAAAAACAAAGCTAAAATATAAACATTAGAAACTCACTTTAATTTTTTCATCCCCTCGTTTTAGAAGTCAAGGAAAATACACAACAATGAAAACATTAATATCCCTATTGTCAAAATAAACCAATAATCAATGCGTTGTAAATTTATGATAATTAAATTATGAAATCTTAAAGGTGAATTTGTTCTCAATGGTTGAACATCAACATTCGATAACTAATATTTTAAGTGAGGTGTTTTTTATTTATTGGTATGTTAATGAAATTCTGCTGCTCGCATTCAAGGTAAGACAATTTACAAGATCTTGTTATTTTTCAAACTCGTGTGGCAAGACTATAAAGGAGATGTATGTTTAAAAATAAATAAAAAGTCGCTTTGAATAATTCAAAAAGACAAAAACTATTTAATACTTTGACTAAGAAAGGGAACGTTGAAGTATTGATGTTAACTTTTTCTTCCTTGGTCTTTTGCAAACCAACCCACCAACCCACCAACCCCCTCTCTCTCTATATATATATATATATAAATATTGTAACAATTATTATCATTTTTATAGTTTATTGGTTTTGTCGTATCATTTAATTTTTGATTTTAACATTTAATTTTACGTTGTCGTTGTCATATTTTTTTCCTTGTATTGTATGTATTGGTTGCTTTCTTATTTTACAAAACTTATCATTATGTGCAATGTATATTGCATGTCAGAAAGTCTTGGTCAAATGATGTACGTTGTTCTTAGATCCTAGTCTATGGTTTACATCATCATGGTTTGCAATGGGTTCTTCAATGTGCATAGGTCAAGAAGCTTGCATCCAGTGAATTGTCATGTTAGACATTTACCTTCATGTGATGCAATACCAAGGTGAAAGAGACCAATTGAGAGTTGTCTAACCAAGCAATAAATAAACAAAAATTCAATATGTGATAGTGAAACACAGAAATTAAATGTGGAAGATTTTTATTGTGTCAGAGAATATGAATTTGTGACATTACAAAATAGACGGTTATAAAGGGTTGTAAGGGCTGATTCTTTTTGCAATCTTATTTACACTCATTATACATCATTTTAGTTATTGATACCATTGGACTTGCATATTGATACTTGATTTCATAATAATGTTGATATGGTAGTGTATTTTATATTTGCATGTGAATAATTATAATAGACTAATCATCCCTAATGATTATTTTACTTCGATGTGTGAATTAATTCATAGATATATAATATTTAGATGTATATTATTTATTACTCTCGATTGGTATATTTCATAGTGGACAAGCATGTTAGGTGATACTAAATCTAATGCCACATTTCATTCCTTGTGGGAATTTAAATATCATTTTAATGTGATTATGATTTAAAGATGGGATCTTAGATGATTTATGGACATGGACTTAAATGTTAGAAAAAGTTTGATATAATTTGGTTTGACTAGTAAAATCTTTAATTTTACATGAAGAGGGATTTATAGAAAAATAGATATGGATTAGCATTGTGATGCATATGGGTGCTTATATTAGATTGAATCATGTTGAGATACGATTTTGATATGGATTATTATGATGAAATTGATCTTGTATTTATGATTAATCTTGATTATTAAAAGTGAATTGTATAATTTGTATTGTATTATTTTGGCTACAAATTCTAGATGTATTTATTAAGTGCACCAAGTGTACATGTATTTAATTAGGTTGGCCAATGAGAGGATGAGTGCTCACTCTAGAACCTTAATTACTCTTTCCACCTCACCCCATGAAGTAATGGGAGCTTGATTGTGTTTCCAATTACACCCTATCATCTTAGCCCATGAGAGACAAGGACCCTTTTTTTGCTAAGTTTTGTTAGCCTATGTGTTTTACCGTGTTTTAAGTGATTTAAATTAGAATTATTTCATTTGTGATTATATTTTAATATTAAAAACACTCCTTTCAATGTAAACCTAGATTTGTACTTATAGTGAATCTTGAAAGAGGTTAAAATGTTGTTTTATTGAGGTTTTGGGTGAAAGCAACCCACTTGGGCAAGTATCTATCATGCAAGTGTTCTTTGGGATATATATTTTGTGTGTTGGGCCTTGGGAAGAACATGGAATTAAAAGGCATGAAAGAGGTTACATGTGTATTTACCAAGTCAACAGTCTTCTCCTCCTAAGGACTTTTGTGTAAGTGGAGTGTAGTTGTCACTCTGCTTCACCATATATACCTTGCCCATGTGGGTACACATGGAAAACATGGGTTGCATTTATGTTTTGTAAAAGAGAAGAAAATGAATAAGAGAGATTGAGATCTCTTAGTTGAATGTATTTTTTGAAAAAGTTTGAGAAATTTATTAGTGAAGAAAGTGGGTTTGTGAGAAGAGGGTGATCCATAAACCTCTAGTTCGATAACCCTAGAGTTGCATCAACAATGGATTTTTCTAAGATCCAATTTGACACTACTTCTAGTAATATGTCATAGTGTAATTAATTCACTTTCACTAGTATTAAATGTGTAATAATAATGAAATAATGAAATAAACATCAAGGCAACCAATGAGACAAAATACACATGACAAAGTTTTACATCTAGAGAGAAAACCCAAATGGGGAAAAACTAGGAAGGGTATGTGATTTAGCATCGCATTCACTATATCAAAAGTAATACAACAAGATAAACAACTTAACGATCGTATTAGACTAAAAAACAAATCATATAGTCACATTGCAATTCATGTCTCCAATTTACTCTTTGCAATTCACAAATCCTTGTCCACTCTTCCTCTTCACATCCAAAACTTGAAATTTATTATTTCTTTTTCCAATCAACTAATTATCCATCCTCTTTCTCTCCTACCCATTATTCACCCTTTTCCAATATGGGTTGATAGCTACCTTAGGATGGAAATGACCAAACTTTCAAATTCCTTGCTTAGGAAGATGAATAATTATGTTCCAAGGCAATGATCATTCATATAATAATCACTATTACATCTACTACACTCCATATGGCCTACTAGTGAATAGTATACATTCAACTAACTAGAATATTTTTTCGTATCATGATGGCCCCAAATGACATATACAAAGGAACAAGAGATCACCACCAATCAAAATGACCTAACTATTATGGCCTACGGATGAATAAATA